>VTPC01008765.1:79396-95665 GCA_011009095.1 Ignelater luminosus | reverse complement strand
ATTTTTTGGTAGATAACATAGATAGAACTGATCAAGCATTTGATTTCTTTTCGTCTCGAATTTTGATAGTTGTAAGACTTTTTACATACATGTGTTTAATAACGAAGTATTCAGGATGTGTCAATCATCTGCGGTTGGAGACTGCATCATTAATTTTAGAGGTGAAGAGGTAACTGAGGTGCTAGGATTTTAATAATATGCGCGTTCGTTTAAATATAATAAATAGTAATAGTAAAAATAAACGTTATTTATTAAAGATTATAACAGGTTAACAATTGTCGAGGAACTATGCAAACTGGAATGATATCGAATGAATCTTAGCTAGTGACTGTGTCGTCCCTGTAAATAACTAAGCTTTTATACATCTCTACCTGTGTTTTAACAAAGAACAAAATTGTTGAGTCTTCGAAGAAAATCATTTTCTAAAAACTGTTAACAGAAATTTTGTTCAAGGAAATATTATTGCTATAGGACTAAGAATTAGACACTAAAGAAGTACGTTTGAAAGAAAATAATTGACAAACGGCGAAACCTTTTTTCTATGAAAATTTTAAGGTGCAAAACATTCGAGCATGTCCAACGAATTAACAGGTATAAGTGGGACCCTTTTACCTCGAATATTTATTTCCGAAAAGTCAATGTTTTGCGTATTTCTACCACTAAGGAAAGTTATACAGAGAGATTGGTTCTGTAGTTCTACGTTTTAAAAGTCAGTTACGAGTGATGTCCGTTCAAGACGTCGACAGTGGTCCCTCCCGCTCCCTAACCAGTGTTCGTACTGGCCCGTATCAGGCCCGTTCGGCCTACCTGGAGATCTCACCCCGGGTGGCATGTCCTGTTGCAGCTGCTTCTGGAAACTTTTGTTTCCGGGAACCAAGGCCTAGAAGTGGCGCCGGCCTTCTAGCCGGGTACCCTCTGCTTGAGGTGGCAGGACCCCGGAGCCGATGTCCATTTCCATCCGCGTACGTCGTTGCCTAGGGAGAGAGACGCGACTATTGGCGCGAGTGTTTGATTTTCCGTATTTTCCCCGGTGTCCGTACTCCGAGCGCGTCCCGGACCACGGCGTTCGTAGGTTTGCAGCTTTGAAGTCCCCATTGCCACTCCATCTGCACCTAGCGGCCGCTACTGAGAGTAGAGGTGTGGCCCTAAAAACCATTTGTATGCCGTATTCATCTGTTTTACTCAGTTCTCCTCCTGCGTATGTTGTTTACTTCAGTGCCAACATGGGTAAAGAACCCGCCAACATCGCTCACGACAGTCAATGGATATCTAACCATATCCATTGCCCCTGTCGCGGGCTCCAGCACCGGCCTTCACGACACCACCACCAGCAATCCAACCACCAGGCATGTGGGCACCTTCAACACATCGGGGTCATTGACCCCTGAATACCACCATTTCGCTATACGCCATTGGGACAACACCAACAGCCGCTCAAGATCGAAATCGCTTCCGTCCAATATCAGAAGTCTCCGGCAGTGAACCGACGCCTAGCTGAACACCTGCCAGAAAACAACTTTAACATAACTTTCAACTCAAGCCCCGCCCACAGGAACCACCCACCATCAACAACAACTTCAGGTTCTTAATACAAATTGATCGAAGTTACATCAACGCCGCTCGCTCCATACCATCAACGCTTTCACTCCAAGAAAAGATCCGCCTTGATCGGACGCTGCTACCACCATCATCCATGCTGCAAGACCATCAATCCACCATCTGCTGCTGCACCGAGTCTACTTGACCAAATGTGCCTTTCCGCTTCCAACGGTTGGTCAAGTGTCAATGAACGGGAACAACGACCGTATTCTACCTTGCATTCCAATAATCAACGTAATCATTTAGGGAGCTTAGAACGTCCTTCCGCCTTCAGCTAGAAATTACCATTGAATTGCTTGCTTGCTTGCGTTTTAAAAGTATCTTAAACTATACATAGTTTTCTATAAAGATGTGTAACTTTCTTTGCTTTTACAATTAAGATGTTCTTCAACTACATTTTGATTTTCAGATGTTTTAGCCAATCTCGGATTTTGCACTTCTACTAAATTATTATAGGCCCAGTTGTATAAAGCATTTTTTATCCAATGCTTAAGTTAATTCCGTAATTAGCCGATCTGATTTTATAACTGTTTGTTTCTGAAACTACCAAGTGTTTGCAGATGATCAGATCATCTTGTGAAGAAGATTGAGAAGAAGTAGAAAGTGGTTTGGAAATCTTACCAGAGATGGACGAAGAGAGCAAGGTCCAGTACAGCACAGAAAACAGTGCAGACAGGTTTACAAGTACAAAGAGGTTGGCACAAGAATCAGTCGTACAAGACAAAGGCAGTTATAGAAAATAATAAGTCAATAAAGTAATTAGGATTGCGCTGGTGATTGACAAAGATTGTTATTTTCAAAATATTGTAAAGAGCTAATAAAGAACACAGACCCAAACGAGTATGGAGCAACCATTAATACGCAGAAAAGGTGGCAATTTAGGTCTCACCTTTTGAGGTGATGTATATTCGAGACATAAAGTTGATATTTGCAGATATTTAGAAAGCGATATGCTAGACTCCAGAATGATAAAACACAAGACCTGGCAACGTTTGTTTCTTTTGGACATCTCGAAAGTTTATAGAACAATCGCAACAAAGATACTAGAAGTGGTAACAAATAGATTGAACAAAACTAACTAATAGAAAATGAAAGTTCCACTCATAAACTGCTCCTCTATCTACTTACTCAGAATTAAAGCTGTTTCAAGCATTTTAAATGAGTTCAGAAGCCATTAACATCCATGTTTTCGTATTTTTGAGTTTTGATGCACTGTTCTACTTTTATTTTCAACAAGAACTTGCTGTAATTTATAGTGTTGTTAAGACTGGCAATATTATTATTATCCCAAACACAGGATTCTCTAGATTAGAACAATATCGTGAGGGTTATAACTAAGTTCCTGCTGGTGGTTACAAGGTAAGTTTTATTCTATTTGTCAATGATTTTATTCATTACTTTTAATACATTTTAGAATTTTTTTTTATTATTATCGCCAAACTGTTTAGTATACCCCTTAACGGTTGAAACTGTCCTAGCTTTTGTTGGTAGCGGTGCAAAATGCCAAACAGTTAAAGAAATTTCAAAATCTAGACAAAGTTAAAAAACTTTTCACTACTTTCGGATTTGAAATCTGAAACAAGCTTAAGAGTACAGCCGAAATATAAAACATCAATTTTAAGGAAAACGTGGATGCCGCTAACTAAATAAATGACTGGGTTGAGGATAAAACTCAAGGAAAGATTAAAGATCTGATACAACCGGGCTATTTAACTGCATTGACTTGTGCTGTTTTGGTAATTGCCATCTATTTTTGATGATCTGATAAGAGATTATAACCATATTATAAAAGTTTTGAATTAAAGACTAAATTCTTAAAATTACTGTATGAAAGTAGAGAATTATCTTTGCATATTGACTTGCCTAATGAAAGAGATGGTTTGGCCGCTTTGGAAGAAAAAGTCGAAAATGTGTTGACTCCTCCTGAACATAAAATCAGTAATGGGTTTAGGCTTAGGCCCACAAGCCCGAGCCTAGGGCGGCAAAATTTGAGAAGCCTCAAAATTTGAGAGACGATAAAAATTCGAAATTCATGGAGTTTCCTGGTGACTCTATAAAAAAATTGCAATTTGCTTTAACATTAATTATATGATAGAAAAATACATTGTATATTAAATTTAACTATCTATAAAAACAGTAGAGCGTATAATATATTACAATTTTTTGCCAAAAGAGAAATTTCAATACCTTAAAAGAAATATGGATACTGTTACTTACTTACTTATCCAGTCCTCATCTACCTTTCAGTGGTGAGGATTGTGAGTTGAGCTTGTACTATCCTTAATAAATTTCTTCATTTCTTTCTGTCTTTAGGCACCTTAACTGCACTGTTCCATTCACTTCCTTTATTAGTCAAAACCTTTACCACCTGGTCATCCCATGTTCTCTTTGGTCTCCCCCTTACTTTCTAATTAACTTTAACTTACCATACCTGCTTTGCCAGTCTTGTTTCATGCATTCTTACCATATGGCCTTTAATATACTGAGTTTCTAATTGTTTTTCTCGTCTAAGCCCTTTTAACAATGTGAACAGCTTCTTTCCATTTCCTTTTCTCCCCTTTTCTAGATTGTCTCCAAATCCTTCCCAGGTCTCCCTCTTTAATCTTCTTGCCGTTTCTTTCACTCTCTTTCTTTGTTTCTGATAACCACTGCAGTCTTCATTTGTTTTTGACGTCAAGTATTTTTGCCACATTGACTTCTTCAATCTAATTTCCTCCTTAACCATGGTGTTTGTTTTCTCATGTTAGGTTTCCTCACTACTCTGCAAACCTCTTTTGCCGCCTCCACTATTGATTCTTCAGAGTTATTCCACATTAATTCTACATCACCTGACATAAAATCCCTCTTTCTTAATTCTATTTCTTTTTTTACCTCTTTCCGATATTTCATTTCACATGCTTTTTCTAACAATTTACAGCTTCTGATGTTTGTGATAATTATTTGTTCAGTTCAATTACCAACGGGTATTGTTTATCATCTTAATTTTTCGAGTTTTATGGAATAACATCAAATGATTTTCAATTAAATTTAATATACTGATAAATCTTTAAAACATTTAATGGAGATTTTTCTGCGTTTGCTATAAACATAATCGAAGGCAGGATTTTTCCTTTTTCAAAATTTTAATTTGTCTCTGAAACAAATTGTATTTAAGCTCTCATTTGCCATAGGAGTGAGACAAAAAAAGTTCTATTCGTTTACTGAAGTGAGAAAAAGATGATTGATGACATTGCCTCTACTTTGAGGTGCTTTTAGTACACCTTAAGAAAAAAGAGCGCCATATCAAAATAGGCCTAGGGCACAATCAAACCTAAGTCAGCTTCTGCATAGAATTAAAGAAATCCATGTTAAGCTTCCAAGGTTTAAAACTGTGCCTTTTATTAAAATTATACCCATTCTGAACATTGTAAGTTTATAATGGTTACTATTGTTTTATAGTGCACAGGATGGAATTTGTTTTACAGCTGGGAATACAATTAGTGTTTCAAGCCGGATCAGATTTCAGTAGAATTGAAGCAAAAAGAGGAAATCAGTAAGATAATACAGAAAGCTTGCATTGAAGTAGAAAAAAAGAAACAACGGGAGATTCTGGAAGTGCTCTTGGTAAATTTGAGTCGTCCTCCTTTGAGGAGTTAATCTTTTACCTATCATTTTTTTCGGGTGTCAAGAATCATGTGAGGGTTCAATATCACCTAAAGAATTCTAGACAAATCATTCATTACCTTCGATTAAACAAACCAAAACTTAGTTTGGTTGTTGGAACTTATAAATTTTCTCAGAATTAAAATATTGCTTTGCCGATAAATTCGATTTTTGTTATAAGGTATGTCCACCTCATAAATACCCAAAATTGTGCCAAGAATATTAAAATAAAGAGTTTTGAATTCTTAATTTTATTAGATTGTTTATTGTAATAAATAAGGTCGTGATTTGTAATATTATATGAAGTTTTTTTTATTAATGAATACCTAACTTATATAAAAATGAAAAAATGATTTTAAATTAAATATGCACCACCACCTTGAATGTTTCATTCTGCGCGTTGGCTTTGGGCAACCTCTCCACACAATTCTTAATTTGTGCTACCAGATGTTTCTCCTATAGCTTGCTTATCATCCATTTTGGTAAACTAAATTAGCCAGAATTATTCTGAGATTTATTATTTCTTTTTGTGAAAACTTCTAACTCTATAAACAATAGGCAAAAATTTTTTTCTGGTTTTTCTCTTTGGTCAGAGCTATTAACCTCATAGGTATACCATAAGATATAGAGGTATTTACACTAGCAGGTCTTGATAGTGAAGCAACTACTTTTGCACTTCCATCTAACACACAGGTTAAATGATTATCAAATGTAGAATCTCCATCTATTATTATCCCGAGATACCTTATCTCGCTTACTTGTTCCAATATTTTTTTATCCAGGTAAATTTCCACATTCTTCATAGTTCTTTTCTTTTGTTGGACACCACCAAAACTGTTGAAGTAGTCTGTTTTATAGTCTCTTATAGA
The DNA here is from genome assembly GCA_011009095.1 of Ignelater luminosus. Lineage (NCBI taxonomy): Eukaryota > Metazoa > Arthropoda > Insecta > Coleoptera > Elateridae > Ignelater > Ignelater luminosus. The sequence goes on along the minus strand of VTPC01008765.1, from coordinate 89,555 downwards.
AGATACTTCATTGAAAAGATTCAGAAGAAAGTATTGGATCAGGTTAATGCTCGAAACGGGCCACGGATGATTTCGTGAAATTGATGGAAGAATGCTACCCTTGATACTTTTTCTATTGTGAGAGACCTTAAATCTCAACGATGAACCTGTTGCCTGGTTGCAAAAAAGCTCGCTATTTTTATTCCCAAATATGCTAATGAACTCTTTCCCATCGAATGAGATGAAGCAGTCTACTGTATCGTATTGGTTTCTTGATAACCACGCGCCCCAGAAGGGGAATTGGTTTATGCAAATAAACCTTTATAGTGTACTAAAGCAAACGGATAGCTACTAATTTTAATAATAATTCTTATGGATATCACTAAATTAATTTTTCTTTATTTACACGAAAGCTGACTGAAACAAGATGTCTTTTGGCTCGTAAGTGTCTAAAACTCTAAACCAAAAAGATGGAATCACCTCCTTACTTGCTGATTAGAGTTAACATCTTTTGTAAGTCCACGAACAAGAACCATATAGAGATTATGCGCAATAAAAGTAAACAAAATCATTACTGGACTATACATTTATTTATTTACCCACTTAATAATGTTTTACAGCCTGTATTCTGGAAATATGACCAATTGTTAAGTAAAAATAACAGAGATAAACTTCAATATTAAAACTTTCTAGTTAATATTTCCTTTTCAATGTTTTTTGGTCATGGTGGCGCCTATAGAATTTAATATAACAAAATTATTGTCCCTAATTGTTTCTTTTATGCTACCAACAAAAAATTGCTTATTTAACAGGTTCTATTAATTTTAAAAAATATTAATCATGTTGGTTTTGTCCAGTTACTTTCTATGCATGTATACGTATGCAGCGATATAGTATACTATAAATGAATGTGGAATGCGATTCAGAGAGCGTGGGATACTAAATAAAGCGTTCCAACAATTAAGCAGTACACCACTTCCTTATATCCGGGCTGCCTATCTCATTAGGGAGGATGTGTCGTCACTATTAATATTTTAAGGTGTTACGATTTCAATTATATTGTAATACAGGATCATTTTTATTTATTTGTTTTTTAATTTGAACTCATTTTAAAGTGAAAATGAATTTATTTGCAACAATTCAATTTGGGCAACGAGGACTATGTTTTGTCATGAAAGTTCATAGTCTTGATTTGAGAAAAAGTTTAAGAACTGAATAGGTTAATTCAAATTATCAGCGTTGTGGCGAATGAGAATTTTAGAAGTGAAATTTATTAAAAATTAAATAAATTCTATTTACATCACTTTTTCCTAAACTTAACAGGTCAAGGTTACTGCAATATTAACATTTCCGCTGATTCTACATTGTCCTGCATGAAACAATTAATGTACTAAATTAAATTTAACCATTACATTCATAACAATAATTGTTCTACTCTGTTTCTAAACTGACCTAAAATGTTCTATAAAAAATATATGTACTTTACCTGCACTCTTCAAGTTAATAGCTTATCTGGTTTATTTCAGTTTTATAAATATTTTGTAGAGGTAACAATCAAAGTAGATGCTGTCAATTGTACATTTACTTTTGTGACAAACTATGATCAAACAGGGTTGATGAAACATACCACACAGTATAAATAAATAAATTTTTATTGACAGATTAAACCATTGCAGTAAATTCTTAATCTACAAAGTAACAATAATATAATTAAACAAGTGGTTAGGATACTATTAGAAGTTCTCTTAAAATTAGACGGACCGCCAGTAGATAAATCACGCTGCTGATGATATTATTTGTTTCCATAACGCATCATTCTTTGCAATGCAATGGGTTATAAAGATTGTAGTAAGTATTATACGGAATTAAACCAAAAGTTGTTTTTGACTTAGTACAACGATTTGGTGCATGAAAATCTATTTTACCAAGTAAATACCTACAATCGATAAACCCATTAAGAAGGTTGTTCAGAAATCACAAGTGTAATCTTCTAGCCTCAAGTGTAGGTAGATTGATAGCTACAAGCGATCTGACTAGAGATTTATTAGGGCGTACTCCAAACTCCTTAGCGTTTCTACAGACAAAGCCTAACATTTTTAATGTGTTGTTAACTACAAAATTTATATAATTAATAAAGTGAAGCCTGTTATCCATAATTATTTCAAGATCTTTAATTGAAATGATAAAAGTATTTATTTCATTTAATTCAATCCCATTAAGACCAAATACTCAGATTATTGATATCATTTTGTATTTTTCTACAGTCTTCAATTGATCTAACAGTATTGTAAATTTTTAAATCATCTACAAAAGTAATGGCTTACAGAATTGAGTACATGGTGTAATATCATTTATAAAACAGTTAAACAATAGTGGGGATAAATGCGATCCCTGGGGTACGCCTGAGGTTACTGGGATTGAAATCTTTTGTTTTAACTAATATCATTTTCTATTGCTGACATAATCATGTAGCCAAGAAAGCAAAATTAATGTTCCATTATTGGCTTTATCATAGCTTTCGAGAAATCTGTGTAGACAGAATCTATCTGACACCAACTCTCAAAAGCAGTTAACATATCTTGTTTAAACTAATAAATTTGTATTAATATTGACTGCATGTTATACTTTCAAAAACTTCAACTATGGTCAACATTTTAGCTATTGGACGATAACACTGATTAACAAATTGAAACTTTTTTTTGGTTCCTAGTTACAAATAGGTGATCTTGAATCATTTCTTCATGCTAAATCCAAATCTGCTTTTGGTTTTTTCCTAGCACATATAGTTTCCGAGAAAAGCATGATTTTGTTTCAAAATAAAACGCTAAAGTAATTATATGCATTTTATATTACAAAATTGACATAAAACTCAATAAAATATTCTATTTGACAGTTTTATTTTGTGTAATGATGTATTAGGATCTTCTCTAATCAGTAACCAACAGTAATCATTTAACATGTTCGAATTCCATCTTTCCTGGTACCGGTTTTCCAACGTTAACAGATCTTGATAGAAACGCTACCCATGCTCGTCACTCACAGCTCCCAAATTATCTGGAAAAAAATCCAGATAGGAATGTAAATAATGCATCTTTAGCGACATATTACATCCCATTTTACGGTAAGCTGTCAACATTTCGTCGACGAGGTTTTTAAAATTTTTCGCTTTGTCGTTGCCCAGAAAGCCCTTTACTACAGATTTGAAACAATTCCACGCCACCTTTTCTTTAAATATGCCCTCCTTTATCTTAGCTTCGCTGATTTTTGGAAATTTCTCTTTTATGTACTGAAAACCTCTTCCATACCTTTCACAAAATTCTTTATCGGCGCTAACTTTAAATGCAAAGGTAGCAAATAGATATTGTTTCTATCCACAAGGCTTTTGTGTAAAATATTTTTTCTCCTACTACTATGTGCCTACTTGGTCAACTTTTCACAATATAATGCTGCGATTTAGAACGACTGTCCCACCCGCACAAAAAGCAACTGTATTTTGTAAATCCCGGTTGCATTTCTAATAACAAAGCTATAATTTTCAAATCTCCATAGATTTTCCACTCGTATCGTTTATAGTCTACGCTCATTAAAACGCATTTCATAGTTTCATAAGATTCCTTTAGGTGAACTGAATATGCAATGAGAACTGAAGACAATGCATTGCCATTGTGCAATAGAACTGCTTTCAAACTAAATTTAGATGCATTAATGAACAGTCACCATTCTTCTGGTTTGTGTTTACGTTCTAGGGTTTCCATCAAACCGTCAACATTACTGCAGTAGGTAAGATTGTCGTCCACAGAATAAAACTCAGAAGACTTCTTTTCGCCGTTACGGAAATGACTAATTTTGGCACTGTGTTCCAATAAATTCCACTTTTTCAATCGGGAGCTAAGCAACTCGGCCTGGCTTTTGCTTAGGTTCAAATTATGAACTAAATCGTTTAGTTGTGCCTGTGTGATCTAATGTGACTCAGTGGGATCTGGAGGAATAAACTCTGGATCATTGTTAGAAACAATGTCGACATTTATCTGATTCTTCAAATGTTTCTGGTGGCACAGAAACTGGAAGATCAGTACAATGGCCAACGGGTCTTATCGCCGATGTTAAATTAGGATACACAACAGATTTTTTATCTTTTGCAGAGAAGCCAGCTATCTTTGTTATGCAGAAGTGACAATCGGTTAGATGATTTTTTAGTTTCCTCCATATCATAGGTACTGCAAAGGGCATACATACACGGGAACCTTTTATCCACTGTCGAAGGCGATTTGCACAAGAAACACAACAAATATGTGGTGCCCATTGCTTATCTTGATCTCCAACTCGATATCCAAAGTACAGACGATAAGCTTTTCTTATTGGCACAGTAAAACATCGTTTTTGGTTTTTAGCAGTAAATTTTCCACAAACGTAAAAAAACTGTCCGGATCGTTCGCACATTTACGGAACATGATTAATGTTTTTATAGTTATCACTCAAAACACAAAAAATTTGCTTTATTAAGCAGTGATAATCCAACTTTATAAAACTTCACTCGCTCCGCAAAACAGTACTAACACTTAACAGATTAATACATAAGTGATCTCACTTATGGAAAGTTAAAATAATATTTACAAATATTTATCAGAGTGACATACCTGTTGATGACATGTTAATAGCTTTGTAATATATGCAAAATGCAATTACCGCTTTTCCAATACTTCTTATCGCTAATACGTAATTCCCTAATGTAATTATAATTACACTGTCCACTGGAACTTCTAATGCATATACTTCAAGAACTACAAGTCATAGAAAAAATCTGAAAGCAGATTTAAATTCAGAATAAAAAGTTACATACGGATTACCTAGTTTTGTTTAAGAACCAAAAACTCTGTTAATCGATGTAATTGGAAATGTTATGATTTAGAAGTAAGCGAAGCAAAACTGCTCTTCTATAAATCATGGTATTGAACAGTATTTAAAGACATATTAAATAACAGAGACAGAGGTTTGGATAATAAAAATCTACAATTTTATAAAAGTATACTAGGGATACCAACAGATCCACTTTGAGTGGACGTTTTTATAATTTAAAGTTTATCAAATGCTTCTAGAAAGTCAATATTGACATTGTTTAAATCTATAAATCTATCATAGCTTTAATTAGGTACGTACATGTGTATCACAGATACGAATTGATCAGCAGACATATTTGAAATTTGTTGAGGATTGGAGGATGACTTATCATTTACGTATAGGTACCGGGTATGGTATTTTGTACTGTTGCAAGCAATCCTTCTATAGTGAACTAAAATGAATGTAATCATCAATTGTATTTGTTTGTTTATATGTTTTGTAAGCAATCTTTTGAATTATTAAGTCCTTTAATTACTGTGTAAACCACGCAGGAAATCTACTTTTGAATTTTCTTAAAGAAATAGTATTATGAATTGCATCTTGCAAAGTAACATAAAAAGTTTTAACGTTACTTAAAAAGTCCTGATATCTTGCAAGTAGAGAAGAATCTCGAAAATTGAATATAATAATCTTAAAAGTAAGCAAAACTTTCTTTCAGAACTAAGTAAATAGTGCAGATACGTAAAGCTAAAGTACGGCACTCATTTAATTTATATTAATAGAATTATGATTATATTAAACTTTGGAGTCCTTGAATTAATTTAAATAATGAATAAAATAATGTAAAATAAAATAAATCTCTATACCTGTTCAATTCAGTTGTAATCAACTAGTCATTTTAAGGTTCAAGCAAACATATATGAAATTAACTTTATATTGTCTAGAACAAGTAAATGAGTTTCAAAACAATTGGAGACATCACGATCAGATTTTGTTAGTATTAATTAGATATGGATCTTGTAAAAATCGAATTCGAGAATATTTTTTGCAACGCCGAAAACTCTTAATCCAAACATGAAGATCAATTAGATGTAAAAACATAAGCAAAAAGCAAAGTTCGTACAGAATGGAAAAATATAATAGGTTTAATGGGTTTTAAACTCCTGTGTAAGAATATCCCACGTAAATCACTTCACATTTAAGCCTGAGATATCCAGTGATGGATTTAGGCTTAGGCCCGCGAGGCCCGGGCCTAGGGCGGCAAGATTTGAAGGGCGCCAAAATCTGAGGCGCCACAAAATTAGAGAGACAATGAAAATTCGAAATTCATGGAGTTTCCCGGTGACTATAAAAAAAGTTTAGAGATGTTTCAAAAATATTATTTTTTCCACCAGGGAATTATACCTTAGCATGGTTAAGTATATAATTATTGAAATAAAAGAATATTAATTGATTAATTGAAAATTTCGGGAGTTACAAAAATATAAAAAAATTAAATAGATTTTTCTCAACTCTTTGTCTTTTGCCACAGCAATTGCTTTTTAAATTTTTATTATTGTACAGGGTGTCCCGTAAATGCCAATAAAGCTTCAGATAGCAGCCTCCCCCAACCTCTTAAGATGTCAAAATTGAAAACACGAATGTTCCAACGTGTTTAGATTTGTCACACGAACCAAAAGAAGAAATTTAAACTTAGCAACGCTGCTGCAGGCAAATACAAAATTATTTGAATACAGGAACCAAAGTATCGCAAGAAATCAAAGATTTATCAATTTTATTCCAGTGATAATGGATCATAAACCTGTCAAAACTTGAAAGAATTGCTGGCAACTAATTTCATCGGATTTATCAGTACACCCACGACTTGCATGTTTGTCATATCTATTTTTTAGTAATAATTCAATTTTTAACAGCATCTTCAAAAAGAGAAATATAACAGTTCTGTGCTTTATCAAAAGTAATTGTTGTATTAACAGATTCATTATTTTGTTGAATTCGTAATGGTTTCACTTGGATTCTATTATTTGGTTTCTGTTTATTTAATGTTTACTTCTGACCACTTGTACAACAAAACTAAGCTCAGGAGAAACTTTCTTTTTACCGATTTGCAATAAGCACTTATAGAAGATGTTTACTTGAAGCTTTATTGGCATTTACGGGACGCCCTGTATATTTTATATACACCTTTACAAATAAAAATGGCGTTATATCAAAATTGGCCTAGGGCGCAATCAAACCTAAATCCGCTTCTGGAGATATCAATCAGAACTTTTTTGGTCAATGCTAATCGGATTCTATGTATCTCATGGTAATGTTACCATCCGTGTACCTTATGACTAACTAAACTTTCAGAAATCTAATTGATGACGTAGAATAAAGTATGGTCGCTGCTTAGACTATTACCCACAATACATATGTAAGGTTTTTAAGTGTAATTAAAAAATCGTAAAATGCCTACTTTTTGAAATTTCAGTGAATAGCTATCTATATCGATCACAGGTGACAGATTCCAAAGCTGTTTTCATCAAGTTATAAAGTCGCTCTCATAGTCTATTTTAATTTTCAAGGAGATAGTTTTGGTTTTTCTGTCACTTTCAAAATCTGTTGGTACTGTGAGAAGCTACAGAATACTGTAAAAAATAAACTACTAGAATTAAAAGCAATTTTGAAAACCAACTAACAGATGGTCAACGTACAGCTAATCAGAAATTTCCATTCTTACAGTTTCTACATTTGTAAATTAATATTTGATGTAATTTTAAATATTTCTAAAACCATCTTTCTGACAAGTTCATCGGAAAATCAGCAATAATTGTGTTGGTTCAATAACCTGGCAAATACCAGTTTACTGCACTTTTAAATAAGAAAAAGTTTAGAACAAAAATATAGGTACTACAATTTCAGATATTTGTCAATATGTGTTTAGCGAAAAAGATGAAATTCAGAACCCTCAATGATTTCAAATTTCGAAAGGTTTTTAATTTGTTTGTCGAATTTTTTATTAACGTCAGTATTTCAAAGAATAATGACTGAGATACAGGAATTAACGAGGAGCTACCAAATATTTGGAAATTTTAAGATTTTTAATCTGAAATAGATTTACTTAGAAATTAAGATTCAGTATAATTTTGAAAATCCGCCATTAAATAATCAGATTAAAGTGACATAAACCGTAAACATTAGCTGATATTCAAAATTCACTTTAATCAAATTTTTTCGTAAAAGTAAAACTTACTTGAAGAGACATTTCTAAATATAGATTCCATCTTGAGCAGCAATTTTAGTACACGCAAAGTTAGAGTTAGAAAAAATAATTTATAAAGTTTTCATAAATGAAACACGATAACTTTTAATAAGGCTAGGAATAAAGAGCAAAGGCGGTGAATAAAACATCGTTTCTTGCAAAAAAGTGAATGGAAACAAAAATATTCGTCATTAAATCCTACGTAAAAATATCCTATTATCCATTTGTCTAATTTGCATCCAACATTTGAAGTTGAGAGTTGAAGGGTTAAAAATAATGCTAACCCGATTTTCCACGACAGAAAGATTGTTAAAAAGAAAATTAATTGTACAGTGAAATATCTTTTACAACATGCGTGTACTGCGGTTTATTTTGAAAGCAATATTAATTATTATATTTTTCTCATCTTTTTGGCAATTTGAGCTAGTTCTACATCATTCATCGTGGCACGTTTTTAAAAGTGCCACTAAAACCCTGTCTGACTTTATTCAGTGATCGGGTCATCTTCGGTTAATTACTTTTTGATTGATAAATTAACATATTCTTGTTCATAATAGTTAGAAAACATAGTTGGGTAGCAAGATACAACTCCGACTTGAAGAAAATTCCAAATTTTTTATTTTTTTTTATTTTTTATTAGCTATTTAACCAAACAAAAACGCAATTATTCCAAGTATTAGTTATTATAAAACCTAATTTCAAATGTAATTAAATTATAACTTTAAAAAATAAAGGTTTTTAAACATCTCTTTGGTCTCTGATTAAAGTTCAACTCTTAAACCTGTATTCTCTATGCCACTCTCTTTTTCTTTTGGTGCTGTCTCTATAAGGAATCCTTATGACAATGTAGATTTTTGATACTGCAGCTCTAAATAGATTGGTGAGACTGCAATTGAACAATGCTTTTAAGTTGTTTTTACATTATATGGTCTACATTTTATTTACTTTCAAATGAAAGTACATGTAAATAAGTACCCATGAACAAGTAATAGCTGCTACATTAAACGCACTATTTATTGTTTAGTTCTACTCTCTTGTGTTTGAATTTAGTATAGGTATTGCACTTTCATAATTTTGATCTTTTACAGTTTCCTATTCTTCTCATTGCTTCATTGTTGATGATCCTCTCTATCCAACCTATTTCCAAAATTCTTCTATACTAAATGTACTAATAATATTATCGCCTTTATTGCTAGCCGGGTACCAGCCAACGACTCCCATTTCTAAATTATTATACGAGGGTGGTCTGAAAAGTTTCCGACCTCAACGTGAAGATGGCAGCACTCGTAAATAAAAGCTACTGAATTTCGTTGTTCATCTGTTGACAGTTACTCACCAAAGTTTCAGCCATTTTGGACGCGCATTTTTTATGTAACAGTCGTTTGAGTGAGTTGATGTAAGTTTTTTTGTGAAAATGGACAAAATCGAGTATCGAGCTGTCACTAAATATTTGTTTTTGTAAGGCAATACGCCTTCGCAAATAAAAGGTGAGTTGGATTCTGTGTATGGGGACCCTGCACCATCATTTACCACAGTGAAATTTTGGGCTGCTGAATTTAAACGTGGCCGTAAGAGCTTGGGAGACGATGAACGTTCGGGACGTCCAACAACTGCAACTACCGACGAAAACATCGCCAAAGTTCACCAAATCGTGCTAGACGACCGCCGAATTAAAGTGAGAGAGATAGCAGAGGTTACGAACGTGTGAAAAGAACGTGTTTGTCACATATTAAATCAACATTTAGGCATGAGAAAGCTGTCCGAGCCGCGTTTGCTCACGTTAGACCAAAAACGTGTTCGAATGAATATTTCTAACGCTCTTTTGGAGCAGTTTAGGCGAAATAAATCCGAGTTTTGGCGCCGATTAATTACTGTAGATGAAACTTGGATACACCATTATACGCCCGAAACAAAATTACAGTCCAAACAGTGGACTGCAAAGGGGGAACCGGCTCCAAAAAAAGCAAAAACTGTTTTTTTCGGCTGGGAAAGTGATGGCGACTGTTTTTTGGGATCGTCATGGAGTTATTTTAATCGATTATCTTCAAAAAGGAAAAACCATTACAGGAGCATACTATGCATCATTACTTGACAAGC
>VTPC01008765.1:36257-69472 GCA_011009095.1 Ignelater luminosus | reverse complement strand
ATGATGTTTTATAAAATAGCAACTTTTTCTTTATAGAATAAAGTAAAAAAGTTAACTAAATATTAGCCCATTTTCTTCCGGACACACTAAAAGCAAAATTAATTCTAAAAATAAAGCAAATAAATGAGTTTGGTTAGAACGAATAGTGCTCTTCCTGATGCCTACATCTGTTTCAAATGCCAGGAGATGTTATCTTTAGGAATGCTTCCTAATTTTTAAACCAGAACCTGAGCGAGCTTTTGAACGGTTTCTGGTGCTTACCTGTCGAACCAGCATAATTCAAATAGGTTTAGGTTGGGGCTCATTACTTCAGTCAGCTTTTTGCCCAAAGAGTTCCTGATTATGTTCTCGATATGTAAACCGACATTATCATGCACACTATACAAACTCTGGCTACATGCCACATGTCACAAGTATCACACGGTCTTCCAGATTATAATCAATGTTGCTTTTTGCATAAATAATGTCGCAGTTCATTTGTCTTAATTAAATGCTTAACCAAATTTACTAAACCTAATTTTGTATTAGTTACCCAAGATTGCCTTATGACCTCTAAGTAAATATATCTTGGGTAATTAATAACTCAATCAGATTTTGTATATTGGATTTGTGTATTTATTAAGAGGAAGTTATACAACATTATTTATTCTAAAAACTAGGTACAGTCTCGTATCTAAAGCCAAGGAACTACGACGAGGTCAGCATGGCCAAATCCTGGGAACCAGATAGAAGTCGTCGCACAGTTTTTCCGGTTCAAGACGGTCAGTGAACGGTAGTACTCCGGAGCTGGAAAAGCGATTTATTTTTAATTGGATACATTACTTAAGTGGATGTCTTGTCTTTCAGTTGCATGTGGATAGTTCCAATTTAGAAAAAAAATGCATTTGCTGTGAATGCAACACGCTGTCAAAGACCAGGGGACTGGGAACTTAGAATCTCACCCACAAAACAAAGCCATAAGAAAAGGTAACAGGTAGTCATGGAAGACATATTGTCAGTAGCTAAAACAGATTTCGAATTTTTTATTAAACACTGAAGAGAGAATTGGCTTCATTAAGAAAGCAGAGAGGGGATACACTAAAACCAGAAACAACATCACTAAGCTATTGTTTCAGCATTTATTCTCTGAGATTAAAGGTCCTTAACACGAAAAGAATTGAGCTAAACTTTGTAAAGAAATTTCTTAGAGCCTACGCAAAAAGGTAAATCAAACGAGCATTAAATATACAATTTGCAAGTTGCTGTCATTTAAATCTTTCCATTGTTACTACAGTAAGGCATAGAGATGCTAGTCTTCAGGATGCGCAGTGCTTATGTACCATACTGAATACTAACCAGTATGTCTACCTATCTGGAAAACCATGCAAAATGACAACTTACAAAGTTGTTTGCAAATTGGACGACACTTTAACATGTGAGAAAGTTAACCTAGGCACGAAGGTGCTCTCTGCGAATGGATGCTTAAATGCAGAAAGATATACGTATGGATCAATGACCAGAACGTGTAGGAGGTTGTCCGCAGATGTAGAGGATGATTTCTCTTTTTCTCTACATTGACATGAACATGAACAACTTCTTACAGGAAAGTAATCATACAGGTAATACTACAGTAGGCTGTATAGATGATATAGCCATATTGGATTTTGGAAAGTTTGAAGAAACTGCATCAGAGGTGAACAACTCTATTGAAGGATGGTGCGCAAGAAAGGCATGGTAAACACATCTCAAATATAGGAAAAATCATGTAAGAAACGACTTCCAAAACATTCCAAGGTTTACGTTTCTATATTGTTGTTGGCTGCCATAGATTTGGAATTTGATAAAATAAAGTAACCAACATTTTGTTTAGAAGAAAAAAGGGCCTTTCCCCCAAGATGTTTTACTGAATTATGCACAATGATGGTTGCATCTGTTAACCTGTTAACAGCCCTTGTATGATAGTCCAAGACATTGATTGAGGACTATAGAAGTAGAGAAACACGGGAAGTACACTTTGCCATCTTCAATGAGCTAGATAAACACACTATACTTAGTATGGTGTCATGGACTTTGTTAAAGATATAAAAATTCTTCAGACTTACGTTAACTAGAGGGTAAGCTAGGCCAGCTTTTTTAGTTTGATGTGAAGAATCAACATTCTCTCTGCATAAATTTTATACTGCAACAGCTATGAAGCAAAAACGTCTTTGGTACGAAATTTGGTACGCAGGCAGACAAATGCCTAGGCAAAAGCGGTTGTTGAGGTACTCAACCCAAAGCCGTATCACCCCCAAGAAAGATTAACAGAAGTCACTGTAAAGCCTCAAATGATCTTTTATAATATATAATGTCATCTAGAGTTATTAAAAACTTGTGAAAGAATGATTCTCAGTAAAGATTATATATTTGGACAAATCTGTACTTTAAAAAATCATAAAGATGATGACCTCAATCCCCTTCCGCTTTTGCTAATACTAACAAGATCAACATTTTCTTGCTGCTGATTATACAATTTTCGGATTCATTCGAGTTTATCTAATTCGACAGATGACTTTATGTAAGTATTTTAATGCTAAATGGCGGAAGAGTCTAGTTGCATTATTGAAGATTATGTCGAAAATACGAATCAACGAATTTGATGAAAATCACAGGCAACAATAAAAGAAAAACTAATGAAGTGGTGACATTCAATTTTATAATAAAAAACTAAATAAGCAAGAGAAAATCATTTAAATTGACAAATCTATTGCAGTAAAGTAAATAACTTTCTAGATTACTAGGCTTCAGCAAAATATATCCAGAATAGTAGATGTTTTGGCAAAAAAATGATAAAACACTTAAGATTTCTTCCAGTATATTTCCATTGTTGTACTACGACATTAAAGATAGGGAGTTATTAAACAAATTTCTAATTTAATACATAGTTAATATCATTTATGAAGAGATAAATGTTATCAAGAGAGGAAGACATCAAGCTTCACCGAACCTAGAATAGCATTTCGTTCAAAATCATTCAAAATATCTTGCCTGGCGCTGCTGAAAGATTTATAACCTAAAAAAGTTTGTCAACATAAGCGCATTATCTTTCATGCTTTTTACTTGTATGAATCTTGCTATTAAATGATTTTCAAAGTGATGAAATTGAAATTCATTACTGAGCATTTGCTATTTTTTTTTGTTAAAAGAAATAAGTTTAGTGTTAAAACCGGTTAGGAGATAATCAAATAGAACTATATATCAAAGCCGAACAATTTTTTTATTTTCTTACAATGCGAACAGTTTTCTGATCTAATGACACATTATCTTTTTATCAGTTTTAGATTTTTTTGAAAAATTCAATTATTGAAGCTTTTGTACTATAATACCCTCTTGGTTTATAATTTATATAAGTCGTAATAAGAAAGCAACTTTTTAGTTTCAAGTTTTCAATGATTAATTATATATTTGAACTATTGTAGCTCTTCTGGTTTTATTTTAGGTTTTAGCGCAACCACCGAGATCCAACTAGACGGTGCCTAACTTAACCAGTTTAAAGAGGTTGTATTTTGTTATGTAGCCAATGTGATAAAAATACTTGCACAAAAAATGCTCATTTCCTCTTCGTTATCGTTTTGCACGTCCCGATTAGTTACTTTTAAGTTATAAAATAAAGATTAACTGCAACTGATACCTTTTCTCTAACACGTTTTTCGGAATCACATAGATTTGTTAATTTAAATAGAAACTTAAAATTGAAGACCTAAACTAAAACTTTTCTTTCTTTCAAGTTAGTTGCACGTCTTCTGCTGATTATATTTTTAAACTTTTAATTTAAACGGTCACATTTTATTTACTTATTTGTATTTCCAAACAATGCTCTGGAGACACAAAAACAAACCAGATGAGACAAAAGAAATCATAGTTCTCATTACAATACACCGCGATGAATTATCAAATATACTCCGAGCTTAATTAGTAAATTAACTTGTAGCATCCTCCTGAGTGCGTCTCTGTCTCTATTCGCTAGATCCGGTGGGACTGCAATTGCGAACGCTGCACAGAATCCATTAGTTCGCGGGTGACTGTCGAAAGGATTGGGCCAATCGTGTGTGTGCTCTTGTGAGCTTGAAGTTGGCGGCTACAATCGAGACTGCTTGGATTTATCAATTCAATTCTGGCTTAACCTACCTGTTGAACGGTGAGTTTGAAAATTTTGACGAATTGGCGCGAAATTCTTTCAGAGTTATTCTTGCAGACATTGTTTGCGAAAGTATTGCAATTTTGAATGCAGTAAGTGTTAATTTGATATTTAATTAGAAAATTAGTTTGTTTCAACTAATTTGGAAAAAGATTAAGGGCTTTGATCTCTTTTCCTGTGTATATACCGATAGTAGAACTACTAAAATTATCTAATCAATTTCATAAATTAAAGTTTCCTGTATCTCGAATTTAAAGTTGAATTACTACATGAACCCTGGGCAGAATTCAAATATTTTTTATTTTGGTCTATGTGAATGAAAAGGTTTATTAGTATGGGAATCGCGTTCATTTTTATTAGCGTAGTACGTACTTGTTGCTACAACCTGAAATGCGGTTTTCTACAACAAACCAGATTTTATTGCACATAAAGCATTTTGTGTCTATTATTAAAAAAAGAAGGCGTGCAATTAGATCAAATTGATTTTTTAGTTTGATTAGTGTCGGCTATTGCTTAGATTTCAAATGTTTCAAAAAATCTGCATACCTGTTTATCAGCTGTTTTTTTCCTAAGATAATTTTCGTAATAATTTATCATAAACAGAAGATAAGAAAAAGGATGTAATTTATGGTAGGTTTTACTACTATGTGTAGAGCCACGCTACGGTTCTTATTTAGGTATTATTTACTGCAATGAAGCGTTGCGTCGTCTTCAGAGTGTTATCTGTTGTATGATTGGCTTATGTGCGTGCAATACAAATAACATTATTTATGTCTGAGAAGATAATGTTCTAATCATTTTCGTTACTAAACGTTTTGTCCATATCCATACTTGTATAACACGTATCATAAAAGAAGAAAACATAAAACGAAACATTAACAATTATAATATCCATAATATTAACTTTCAATGCGTTAAAACTCCACACTATTATGTTCTTTTTTTTGCCTTATTACTATGTTTTTTTGCAATTGTAATAAAGAATTATTTTTTTGAATTGCTCTATTGAAGCGATACCCCATTGCAATAAAGTACTAATTAGCTATCAAGAAATGAAATACAACCAACCGAATATACTGTGTACTGGAAGCGTAAGACGAAAGCATTTATCTAATTTTAGTTGAATTCCTCAAAATGGAACACTTGTAAAACATTGCTATTTAGAACGCACATGCTTCGAAATGATTAACTCTATATGTTAAAATGCAAATCAGTTGGTTTGCAAAAGATAGAAATCTCAAGAAATGTTTAATATCATGTTTGACAACAGCACAAAAATGATTTAATTTGTTATATTGATAGATAATATAATACCAATGATCATCCAACACAAAGTCGAAATAGTAATGTTGACAATTTACAAAAATGTCACTAAAACTGTCACAAATTCATATAAGACTAATAAGCGAAACAAATAACCACTGGCATATATTTGACCTAATTATTATATCATGCTTTTTGCATCAATTCTGCTGTTCGTTGGCGCCACCGGCATCTATATACTACATCTAACTACCATTCATGCATCCTCTCTGGTCATGCTTTCAGGCTGAATTATCTCTCATACTATGTAAATCAAGAAAGGTTTCATGCTTGGAGTTCTTTCTCATAATTGAACCTCGCAAAATCTTAACAATAGATTCTCATAATACCTAAAACTGACGAAGGTCTTTAGAGCCTTGAGGCTTTGGAACCTGAATTGTGGCATTGTTT
The DNA here is from genome assembly GCA_011009095.1 of Ignelater luminosus. Classification (NCBI taxonomy): domain Eukaryota; kingdom Metazoa; phylum Arthropoda; class Insecta; order Coleoptera; family Elateridae; genus Ignelater; species Ignelater luminosus. The sequence continues at coordinate 63,603 of VTPC01008765.1, read as the reverse complement.
TAGTTCTTTAAAATCAATGTCTTAGGTAATTAGCCTATAAGGACAGATCATGATTTCCTTAGGATCCTTTGATTTGACAGTTCTAGATCCGTCACTGTTAGATCAGGTGTTTCTATTTTTTGGAAGTAATGATTTTGTTACGTTTCTTAATCCTTTACCTGATTGTAATTTATGTACGCTAATTTTGCCTAATAACAGTCGTTTCTAACATAGATGTAGAACTGTGTCATTTAAAAGCTTTTAAGTAACTGCTGACGATTGATGCAACAATTTTCAGGTACCTATTGCCATCCAAGTATAAATATCTTGAATCTTTTCTGTAGAATTTTTTTTTGTTGGCGTTTCTCTACTTTCTTTATTCCAACAAGCAGGTTTCGGTACAACTAGATATACTCTCCTAATTTGTAATGTGTTCCAGATGGATGTCGCGCCTAGATTAACATCGATGTTAGTCATATCGTACCTATTTTGCTTTTTTTTCTGAACGCGTGAAATAATCAGATATAATAATCAAAGGCAATCTTGAATGATAGGTAAGTATTACTATTTGTTTTACTATTTTAATGTGAGAATATTGATCTGTTGGTTATAAAGTTGCCCGTTTTCATAAGCATATAGGCACTTTATTTTACTTAGAATCTACATCACATTTAAAAAGTCCGTTCTTTGACTTATCATCTCACAATGCCTTTGACTGTAGCTTCCTGTCTTGTCTAGAAAGTACAGATTTAAACATCAAATATTTTATACGTTGTGGCCTGAATCATAAAGTTTAGAATGACCTCCAAGACACATAATAATCTTTTCATTATTCTAGCATACTTTCTCATAAAACCAAGTTTGATGTGCAACGATGGCAATAAAACTTATATTAGCCGATATCCATACATGTTACTAAATATTTTGCACATTGGCTTGTTGGCCTCTAGCATCAAACTTTTACTTACATGCCAGTCTTTCATTTCCTATTGGTGCATTTACATAAACAGAAGCAAAACCCTGTATACCGTGTTTGTTTTCCTGACTTTGAGATTTTTTCCATCTCTGATAGATTTAAGAAGATCCCATTAATAACACTCCTAGTTTTTAGGAATCGGCAGATTTCAGTTTAGAAACCATCACGTCATTTACGTTACTACTCTTTAAAAAAAATTAAAATAGAATAATAAGCGGATCTTTTTTTGATAACAGCTGTTAGTGATCAAATTTCCAAAGTAACCATTCTCATTTAAGACCTGTGGTTTTTCTTAGTCGTAGGGGTGAATGCCGGAAAAGTAACTCCCAGAATTTCCTCTTATCGCATACTTACTTTTATCGTTTGTAGAAATCTTCATTCTTAAATGCAGTGAACCCCGAGGTACTCCAAATATCACCTGCCCCAAAATGAAGAAAAGAAGCAAAAATAATTAAATAGTTAAATTCCTCACGACTACACACTATAACTGTACCTGAGTGTTTGAAGCTAAATTAACCAAATTTAGAATGTATTTCTAAGCTAAAGTTCTTCTAACAACTAAGATAATGTAGGACAGGATCAAACATCCCTATCTCTGCACAGAACCGCCGTACAACCCTCCTCGATCAATTTTTAACATTGGTTTGTTCCATTTTTCATCTTAAAATTAACTATCTCATACAGTCGGATCTCTGCAAATCCACAAAAAACAATTATTTATTTTATTCAGATTTACTTTGTGGAACTCCATGTTAATAAAATTATAGTTTTAAAAAATTTATTATTTATTACAAACACAAAGTACCTTTAATGAATGAGCAGGTTGGCCTAATGAAATCGCTGTTAGTGCAAGTATCAGATGAAGAATAAAAATCAAAATTTCTCGTTGGATATCAAGTTAGCTGGTTACTATGACAACTTGATACTGTAATATCGAAACGCGTAAGCTAATAAATTTAAGGTTATAAGAGAAATGATGTTTTCATTATTATAATTTAATCATCAAAAGGAAGTTTCAATGCACAAGCGAAGCAATCTTTTATCCTTCTAGGTCACCTGAAACATATGAATAAACCAGTCTACAGATAAAAACTTATAACTGTGAAAGCAACTCTTAAACACCTCTTCTGGATCTTGTTGGTATTTTGATGAAACAGAAACTGTCAAGGAATTACTTCCAAAACAAATTAAATAATTTGCTCGAGAAGACGTATTTTTGGTCAGCAGTCGTTTTTTCCTTCTTTAAATGTATATCACTCACAAAAGACTATTACAAGTACTGCCTTTGATGTTACTCATTAATTAGATAATTAACAACAATTCCGGCACTTTGCAATGGCCAAAGACTAAGAAGATGTTAGGAAGAAATGCAAAATCTAATCCTCCACCACCAACGATCAAAATATCATGTCTGTAATTAAACGATTTACTGGTGCTGAAGTTATGTTCAATTTTTCTATGAACCGTTAGTCTTAAAGTCTCTTAAGGGACGAAACTCGACGGAAATCAAAAGTTTCTTGCACAACCTCAGAATCTAAGGAACCTACGTTCCACGTTTGGTCGAAATCGGTCAAATGGTGTTGGCGCTATGGGACGGACAAGCGGACAGACAGACATACAATTATCAAAACATAAAGTAACTACCACTACTTAATAAGGAAAATACTATGGTACAATAGCGTTTTTATTTTATTAAAACCCATTGCCGATCTGGATAAATAAGCTGCTGCGATAACGAGCGACATTTATTGACTTTGATCTCGGAATTCAGAAGCCAAACATGATGAAAGAAAACTAATTTTTTCGATTGTTCTAAGTACTCATACAACTTATGTCTGATCTTCCTCTTTAGTTTCAGTAAAAGGCGCCAGTGCTTTAACTCCTTGATTTAAATACTCTATGCAAAACAATACGTGAATAAAGTATTCAAATTGAAACTTTATCATGAGTAAGCTTAACATTTTTAGAAATAAAGTGAAAGGTAAAAGAACAAAGAATATGTAACTGAGGTCATATGATCGACACCTAGATTATAATGAAAATGGAACAAAAACATGGGCAAGCCAGTTTCAGTCATGGTCCACAGTCTTTATTTTCTGTCGCATTATAACACACACGAATTACATTGAAAAACGTTATTTGGCTATGATGGAAAGGACTGTCACACAGGCTGGATTATATTGAACATGAAACCTTACTATTAAATTTCTGGAAAAAACTTTTACCTGGGGGTTTGTAAATGCTCCCTCTTACACCTTCCTTGCTGTACTCAGTTCAATATTCAGTAAAAGGTTTTCGATTTTAAAGAAAATTCGAGTTAGAGTAGTGAAAGTTAAAAAATCCATCTTCGAATTAATAGAAACTTGATGTCTCATTTTTTAATGACATAGAGACCGATAAACAATAATTATATTTCACACAGTTTGAAGAAGATTTGTATAACAAAAGTGGTTGAGAGAATCTACACATTGTTGACGTGGACTAGTTACTATAAGAAATCTTATTACAACTTACTAACAAAGTAACTATCACAGAAAGTAAATGGATTTGTACATCCCACTTCGAAAATTTTTCCAAACATTCTGACTGGCAAATTTACGAGTAGAAGAAAACCTCCACAGTTTCAATCTGCGAGCGCCCATTTTGCACGAGTGGATTGCCTACGTCAGACTGCTTGAACATAAGATTCTAAGGAAATTCTATGTTGAATAAAAGTCATCATCTGGAATTTGGAAAAAATATTTTACGAATCAAACTGGTCCCAATAGATAATTTTTACATATATTGAACCATATCGGTTCATTTCTAAAAATTACCTTTTGCTTACCACTTGCATGTAAAACTGTATTTCAATAACTTGTAACTCTTTTTTTGCCAAATCTCACACTTCTTTCTGTAGTGACAGAATCTTATTTTTATTCATTCTAACACAAAGACCGGACTTGAACTATAAAATAAAAAATGAATTGAAAGATTAACATTTGGCCACCCTGGTAATCCAATCAAACCAATAAACTGAAAGCGCCCGTGAAAAGCGAACAAAATGAGGTTTTAGTGGTTTGTGGTAGAGTACCCTAATCTGAACAGGGCTGCGTAGACATACCAATCAAAACTGAACTTTTTCCATATCAAACATATATAAACCTTTGGAAGTTTAGGCAGAACTGGACAAGTCTGAAACATTCAAAGATATGATTCGATTATGCAAAGGTAGACATAGCCATGCTTTGTTGTAAGGTATTAATATGTGCATGGTATCAAAACAGGGCATGTCCAAATATAATAATTTTCTCCAATGGGCATTTACTTTTACTGTATGTTTTTAACTTGCATAACAGAGAGCTATAGGTGGCCATATAAAATTTGTTTACTCATCAGACAAACGCTCTTTCCAACCTGCAAATTTGATGAACACCTTTAATGTTTTATGGGCATATCATTTATAGCAATTCAAAGGATTACACCAAGGCAGAGTGAAACGGGGCTAAAGAAGAAGAATGCGACTGTCTCAAACAAGACGTGTCCGTCGCTGAGTTCAAACAAAGTGGGATATGTTGAAACAATTGACGTTGTTGCTCAGGTTATTTCCAACAAATGATCTTCATTGTACCTAATATGAAATATTTATTCTACTTGAGATGGAATGTTAGAAATTATTGGTTTCCGAGACTGTTCCTTTATATCTTGCCTTTGTCATCAAATCAAAATCATGAACGAACTGAAGGCATTACAAGCTCAAAGTGTTGCGCTGGTATCGAGCATACTTAACATATTAACATAAAATTATAACTTATGATGTAGTGAATAGTAAAGAAAATATAACTATAGTAGTTATGCCTGTCGTGAGAGGTATTAGCATTGCATCTTTTGCAATAATTTATGTGACTTAACTTTAACGGCAACGATACAAACGAAATGTGAATTTAGCACAAACTGAATTATATTTGCACTTAAAATCAGTTTAATTCTTGATACTGGAACAAAAAAGCTTTCATGAAGGATATTATCATTACCATTTACCATTATGTTAAGACTTTTATTTAATATAGACTGTGAGTCAAAAGTTCCTGCAACAATATAGTTCACTATGATAATACAAACTACTGTATCTCCAAAAACAAGAAATGCTACTTTAAACTCTCTGTCGGTTACCTTATTGCCCTGCGACCATAAGAGCAAATGCAGATATTAGAATCTACCGTAGTAGTTTATTAGGAAATATTTGCAATGGTACTTAAGATACTTAAATCCGAAAAGCAAAATCCTTGTTCAGGCAGTTTTTGCACAAAACGGTGTAAGCACAAAGGATTTTCAACATGTCCAGAGTTTCTTTTAACTCTATTTATCATTATATCGAATGTTGATCGTTTATATTTTTTGTTTATTGAAAGCATATCCAGCAACATATCATTTTTATTACTTATATTATAGTTATATAAAATTTTCGAGTTTTAATTGCCTTTGCAGAAATTTAAAACAAACAAAACAAACAGATACTACTATTTTATTTCATATTTGTAAGACTGGGCATGATTTGAACTGATATTAATTATTCAGTAGTACTCTTATAAGAACTAATTACTAATAATGTTAATAATAATATTAGCAATTGATGATAGTTTCAGAACTGTCACGCTTGTTGCCTATATGTATATTTCAACTTTATAATGAATGAACATCCACAACAGTAGAGATAAATACAGAGTAGCAACGTTTACCCACCATGTAAAGCTTTGTAATATGTTGTATGTATGATTGAAACAGAATTAGTAGGTTGTTTGCTTGAGATATTGACATACGCTGTGTTTGTTTTCATTTACAATACTAATCACTCATCGCCGAGTGTATCACTATTAAAACGGTTTATTAATTGTTTTGGATTTATTAAAGTATCAATAAAATTTTTTTGCTAAGCTTGTCATGCAATATAGAAATTTAGAGAAAAATGTTCCCAAGAAATATTATTTAAAATTTCTTTTGGTTTATTTTATTTGTAAAATACCAAGCATAGAAAACTGGTTTACTGAAAGTCAATTATGCAAGGAAAATATACAAGAAAACGCATTAACAGATTAGGGCCCAAAAATACTTAATACAGTCAAAATATTCTATAGGATGAGATGAAATCAAAGAAATCATTTATTGCTTTTTCAGTTGTAGATTTACTTTTGGGATTTAATTGAAGGATTCCAAAACAGTTTATTTAGAATTCAACATTGAGAATCTGAGAATGACTCTGAAATAAACGGCATTCTCTTATCACCTACGTGATATTTGTTGTTTTCTCAGTTCCTGTTAACTTCATTTTGTTGCTAATTTACGACAGTCAAATTTTAATTTCAAAGCGCATCAAAAATTTTTAAATCTCTTGTTATTGAAACCATTTGATACATTAAGTACAAAACATTTTCTGCATGTAACTACTTTTAAAAGTACACAGTTACCGAGTAAATTAAATTAGCAATGAAATAATATTTACTATATGCAGTCTGAAGTGTCCTTGAATTCTCAATAATGTTTGTTTAATCAATATTGCTGTTTTTGCATGGACTACCTGTTAAAGTTATAACATGTTTTCAATATAATTAGGCCCAATATTCAGTAACTACTAACTTTATGTTTTTTACAAAAGACTATTATTACTGATCAATAATTTCAATTAGTGCTTAGATAGTTGAAGTTTCTAGGTTTGTCAATTCTTTTGTAATAGTTGCCTTGTCATATTTTTGGATAAAATAAAATTTTGGTTAAAAGTAATTTATTTCTTACTGCTTATATAAAGAAACATTTAAGTTGTCAAGTGAAACGAAAAGTGATAAAAGAAATTTTCAAAATGAGATTAAATAAGAATTAATCTAATTCACCCAACGAAAAGTTTTCTGGACTAATTTCGAGATCACTCTTAATCCACATTTTCCTTTTAATATAAAAATAGGTAGTAGGTACGTATTATTGGAAAGGGATTTCTCGTTTTTAATTCCAAGCCTTTAATTTCACTTAAACGAAGGCTAAATTAAGGCAGATGCCGTATCAAGCAGATCCTCTTAAGAACTTGCAGTTAATTGGTTTATTACGCCAGCTCGAAATTTAATCTTGCTTCATTCTCTGCACGTCTATTATATCAACGTTAATGTGTACGTTTTCCGTAAACAGTTTCAAGAATATTTGATTTTAATTAATCTGCGTGTAGGTAGTCATACACTATATGAAATACTTAATTATTGCTTCTTCTCTTTGGCGTGATTATTTTACAAATATCAAATTCTCCAAGAAAACAGCAGAATAAAATTCTAAAAAGTTCTCTTTGCTTGTTAATTTCTTTATTAAACTCTAGATTTTACTATTACTACTACAACCACTACAAACTCTTCCACCTAACCCAATCTCAGTTTACTTTGCAATATTTTGTGTCTTTTATCCTTTTATCCTTACTTTGTGAAACTAACAAATATAACCTTAAATATTTTCTTGGTGGGTTTTGATATATCATTATACCGATCAACACGATTTTTGCCGACTTCTAAATGAGACTTGTTTTTTACTTATTTTGGGTGCACTGATTCCGAAAATCATATTGGTTTTTACTCTTCATGTCGAAATTTAGCTCTATAACATATACTGATTTTTGAAGAATCACTAAAAGCGACCAAGTCGTTGATAGCTGATATACGTACAGTAAATAAGGTACAAAACTATAACATTTTATTTATTTATACACGGCAATTACAAACATCAATAATAACGCAATATTTATTAAAAATTGCAAAGATATTTATAAAAAAAAACAATTTCAGGGAGTAAATTTCCGCTTGTAGCACTTTCTCTTGTATTGTCTGTTTTGGCAATCCCTTTGAATATTCCAACAATAATCGGCCATTATATGAGTGTCCTATCGATCTTCCATAGTTTTTAAATCTTGATGAAATTTTTCACCCTGCTCATCGCTTACAGCACCTAGATTCTCGGGAAATTTATCAGTATGACTATTTAGAAAATGAAACTTTATACTCATGTTGCAACATATAGGTTGTGGAAATTCTCAAGCATTGTTTCCACTAAATCTTTATAATTGCACTTTTTGTTTCCAAGAAAATTGTTGGTAACCATCGTGAACAAAGTTCAGGCCTTTTTCTCAATTTCATTTATAGTGTTGATGAAATTTGAGTCTCTCATTAAAGTTCTAATTTGCGGTCTTTCTAAAACTTCGGCTTTAATTTTTTTGGAACTAAATCGTAAATTCTTCACGTATGTACTGAAACCAGTCGCCTTGCAAATCCAAAGCTTTAATGTATCGCTTCATAAGACCTAGTTTGACGTGAAGAGGTGGAAGAATGATTTTTTTCTCTGTCCACTAATGGTTGGCTTATAACATTATTTTCTCCAACGTCTAAGGGCATTCTAAGAGGCCAATGTTTCTGACTCCAGTGTTGGTTTCTTGGTCGACTATCGCAGAAGCAGATAAAACACGGGGACTTTGTGTATCCTCTTTTAAATCCAAGTAGAAAATTTATTATTTTAAGATCCACGCAGATGATCCAGTTATGATCTGTATAGTTGAAGAAATTCAAAATATTTTTAATGCCTTTGTATGTTTCCCTTAAGTGGACTGAATAACCAATAGGAATTGAACCATACACATTCCCATTGTGTAGCAAGACACACTTAGACTTCTGCTTGAACTGTCTGTATAAATAAACGCCACTGATTTGGGTGATATTGTTTAACTCCCAGTTCTGATGATTCTTTTGATACACCCAAATCTCTTACTAGATCCTTCAATTCCGCTTGAGTAAAACGTTGACTTAGAAATTAGATCTTCATTGTCAAAATTTACATCAAGGTCTTGCTCCTCAAGAACGCCTGGCATATCCTGATTGTCCTGATTCTCAAGTGAAGGAAGCTCCTTAAAAACTAACACAGGAATTTCATTGGAATGAGGCACTGGTCGAATAGCTGAGATTTGGATACACAATTTTGTTCTTATTTTTCTTATTATAACCCGCAACCTGAACTAAACAAAAATAACAAACATGGTTTTTAGGTTCACGGCAGATCATGGATCGCCAAAAGCTGATTTATGGCGTTTTCTCTTGCTCCACTGTTGTAAATTGTCCACGCACGGTTTACACACTTTATGAAGAGCCCATAACTTGTCTTGATCTCCACGTTTCACGCCAAAATAAGCCAAGTATAACTTCTTTACTAAATTACTGATTTTTGTCTTTTGACTGGGAACAATGAAGCTTCCACAAAGACAGCAGAAAGAATCGGCACTATTAAAACATTTCTGAATAGTAGACATCTTCACTGCGATTAAAATCTGTAGGAAGCCAACGACTAAAAATTACACGACCGGCTAAGAGCTCACTACTGCTACACGCACAACTAACAAATCATTGCTATTTGCTTTTAGGAGAAGAACTTAAGTAGGCATTATCAGGTCAGTATCATTATATGCACATTACACTAATGACCTAAAGGTATTTGGAAAGTCCTAAATCCTAATAATTCAAGCATTTAAAAGTCTTAAGGACTTCCAAGAATTTTCAAGTGTGCAAAAAAAAATAGAGCACATCACAAAAATTTGATTTGATATTTGAAATCACCGTGCCAACATTAGTTAAAAACAGTTGTCAGATTATAATCAGCAGGAAAAAGATTCAATTGTAGGGCTGTGTTATCAAAGGCGTAAACAAAATTGTTGCTATAGTAACCGGCTAGCTTGATTCGTCAGGTTCCAATCAGAAGCCATGATAATCAATTATTTATTTAAAATATTTTAATATAATAATTGAATTCTTCTTTTGTTAACTTTAATTTTCTGTTTTTTATGTACGTTATATAATAAAATTTCAAACGAATTTTTCATATTTGCTTATTCGTTGAGAATTTGGTTAAATATTTACACCAAATAGTTAGACTTATAGTAGTGAAACGTTATCTAATCTTTAACCTTTTTACAAAAAGTATCTCTTACATTATTTATTCATTCGAATCGTGAAATAAATCAATGAACATCGCATATTGCGTTGGTACATATTGTTACCCCGGGCAACCTTTAGTTTGTTAATTTCCAATCTACTGCATGCAATTAAATGAATCCATGCATGTAAAGTTAAACAAGACTTGTTTGAAATTATCTGTAGTGGAAATTGGCGCATTATACTGTGCGTTTATTGTCTGATATTATGATACATTGTCCCGTTTGTTTGCGTATTTATACAACCTCCAAATTAATCTCTAGTTAATTAGTTGCAAACAACGCAAAATTAATAAAAATTAGGTAAATAGATCCAAACTTCTATGTCAAAGTAACCTAAATCTAAATTTAACCATTAGCGTCGTGTCTAGTCTCTACAAAATCTTTCTTCAGTACTTGGGATCTATTTTTATCACTCACGTTTAAGACGTGCTGCAGTTAATATAATTGGCGTTGAAATGTATAACTAGGCCTGATTATTATTTTATTGTATTATCGTACTGATGGATAGGAAGGTACTGTATAGTAAAATATGGTTCATTTTGAGTTTATTTATTTAATTTGAAATTTGCTTATTTTCAAAGTAGTACATTCTTGCGAGGGTAATAAAAGTTGTAATCTATATTTATCTCTCTTCACCTATCTATTCTTAAGTTTTTAATACATTTGCTTGCTAAAAAGAGATTTCCGTAGCTATTTTTGGAGATCCACTATTAAAGAGATTTCTACATTCTCGGAGAATTCCTGAAAAAAATAAAATACTGTTTGTTACAAATGAAATTTGTATCTTCTCTTTTCTTCACAAAGCGTATTGTAAAGATTCCACCAGGAAAGAGTTAATATAAAATCTTAGTTGTTGAGAATTCCAATACTTTATCAAATGCTAATTCCCAGTACCTGGTGATGCGCGATTAGTTACTTATTTCAAAAATGATTTATATAGGTATCTATAGAAAAACAAAAACAAATTTAAAATTAAATCTTGATACTTAATGGTTTGTAATACAGTTTATAATCTTTATTATAAGAATCTTTAGAGATCTATTCCGGTTTTCCGGACACCCACAAGATAAACCGAAAGTGATTGCACCACTCCAAGCGGTTAATGTGACCCGACAAATCCGCTTACACTGTTAATACTCTAAAGTTGAAGTACTTGGATTGAGGTAAAATCAATTATTGTACTATATCTAAATCTTCGCTTGCAAATATTTTTTATATTTATATTGATAACCAGCTAATGAAGTAACAAAATTCTAACTAGATCCAGTTATTTGTTCATAGTTAAGGTAATGGTTCCAAAAGGTTTTCTTTTTTAATTAAAAAACTTAAGTAGTTTGTCGGAAATTAGTAAGATTTAAAGTTGATGTGTTATAGGGCGGATATTTCAAATATGATATAGTGATCTAATTTTAATTACACCAAAATTGTCAGTTGGTGGTCTTGGGTAATAAATAAGGAGTTGCATTACAAGGCAAGTTCTTTTGATTGCTTTCTTTTAATAATAACATTGTGATGATATACATTATAGCATTAATAAGACTATGTTATCTACGTAACGTAAGAAATGCTAAATTAAATCTTTAAAATATCAAAAACAAAAGATTTCTTCAATAACACAATTATGAATTTTTTTTTATCGTCATTTATGTTAAGATAATTTAATTAGTATGATTAAGAGAATCACTTGCAAAATGAATAGATGTAATTGGAAGACAAATTTTAAAAGATCTAGTATTAATTGCAATCCTCAACAGTTTGAGGTTAATTTCAAAAGCAGTAATAAGATATCAAAAAGAAATTAGGAAAAGCAAACAACTTATCTATTAAAGCAAAACTAAACATGATCTCGCGGATGTAAATATAGTGCTGAGCAAAACTATTTGCACATCACAGCAGGTGGAACTCTTTCTATATTATATAGTTGAAGGAATTTGTATTTATATATAACATAAAAATATTGCCGAAAGCCCACAGTAGATCCACATATTCTTAAAGTCTATCTGGTTTGAAAAGTTCTAATAATCATATATCCTAATATATATATAATAATATATCCTACGAATAAATTAAGATTCCAAGATACTAGTTGAAGTTGGATAGCCGCTGGATAGATTGAAGGGGTTCGGCTTCTTGGTCTGATCTTACACCTTTAGATTACTTTTTTTGGGGTTACCTAAAACACGAGGTATTATGTTATGTTACGATACACACCAGATATCAAGTAATTGCTAGAATAATGGAAATCATAATATATTATGGGTAGATTCTATATGCTAAGAGACCTATAGACAGAGAAGGGCATGTGAAATGAAAGAAAACAAAAAATCTGAAACAGTAGTGGTAAAACATAAGGAGAATGTCTCATAAATGAAGAAAACTACTATGATCAAAGATAGTATTAATACGTTGTTTCTGAGACTAATATAAGGTCTTTGTAAATTCTAAGTTTTGTCTCTTCATTGGTATTGGCATTTTTTTTCTCGGAATAAACAAATTTCCTGTGTTTCCCAGGTTGCTGAGTACGGCATCACTTATTTAGATTTTAAATTATTTATTAATTTGCTTATCAGATGAGTTTCCATCACAGTTTTTTTGAATATTGTCATATTTGCATGATCAGTTGAAAAATGAACGATATTGCTTGACGAGAAGTAACCATTAAGTTACGCGAGTCAAACAATAGGGCTTTTCATAACGTATTATGTACAAGTTTTTTTTTAATTTTTAATAATTGTGACATCATATTAGCAGTATTTTAATTTTATTATATAACTGAGTTAAGGCATCTTAATAATTCTGTTGTCGCATCTTAATTCACAATTTACTGATCTGATTGGCTAAATTTGTAAGATACATTATCGGATTGGTTTATTGGGAAATAAAACTTGACAAGTATTTAATTTTTTGTGCAATTGGCTCTTGGTTGTTTCATTTTCAGATTGTCCTAAAACTATTATTTTCAGTTTACCAATTTTAAGGACTTCTCAATCTTGTAGGTTCTTTTTCTTATACTTCCTGAGTAGGCTGCATATTCCACTTCAAAATTTGCTATAAAGAATGATTACAAATTCCGTTTATTCGTTTTATATCTCAGACTGAAACAAGCTTAACTTATAAGTGCTGCAATACAAGCAATCTTCACGTAATTACTTGCCGAAAATATAAGCTGAAATGTTCTATATAGGATATTCAAAAAGTGCTGGATTTTATATTTTAATTCTCATTTGCTGATCTAGCTGAACGCAACCCACTCAAAATGTTCTCTGAATATCTCAGTTTCAGAAATGTGCAAAATACTCAAAATGTCTTAGTTGTCATTAAGCAAGCAATAGGAACTGCTAAGAGATAAATCACTGATTGAGAACTTGTACACTATTCAGTAATATTACTAATATGCTATTGTAATTTCACTAATTCCAGAAGCAAGACTACTAATACCTTAGTAATTCTGAGTAATGTCACAAATTTTACAATTAGTGCCAGTTATCTGCAGAATAGCAAATGCTTTGAGATAAAAGTTTTCTTACTAGGAGTGTTTTACAGGTATTTCGTAACCCATAGCTTCGTGGCGTTAGACATTTGTTTTCTGGAGGGTTTCTTAGCCACTTGGCAAGAAACGGGCGTCTTAACGTGATACTTTCTTCTTTGATATCGATGGGAGGTAGACTTCAAAACCGTCCGGCCACGCGTAATCGTATTTTCTTTGTTCATCGGGAACGGAGAGTGTTATCGAGACGGAACTTAGTTTGTCAACAATGGCAGGGAAGCAACTACAAGACAATTTGGTCATCAACCATAATCTTTTGCTTTATGATACACAATACCTGTATTTAAAAAATGACTGGATTCCGACGCGTTCTCGAATTTAGCTGTTAAGAAGGTTAATAAAGAGCGAACACCGACAATGGGCTACTGCAGGTGGATCGTTGGATGGTGTGAGCAGGGTCGCGTAATCTGCTCAAAACGCATTTGATCAAAGAGTTAAATGATCGAAAAATAGAAATATTTTCGAAGGTACAATATTTTAAGTTAAGTTTAATTTAAATGATAATTGGAGCTATCCTTTTCTAGTAATCTTCCAAATCGAAAAAAAAATTAGCATCTAAGGCATTAAAAGCATTTTGTAATCTTGAAACTAGATGTTTATGGTTTTTGTTTGAGAATTACTCTCCTGTCATCTCTGTAGATATTTTCAATTTTGTCGTACTTTACTCTTGCTCTATTTTGATGATTCTCCGGTGCTTATGCAACATGAAAACTCTCTACATCATTATCTGTTTTCAAGAAAATTCCACATGTAGTGGAAAAGAGGCTAATTACCAGTTTTCTAAGATTTTTCACCCACGTATCTTCAAAATAATTCAATAGCTGTTGAAGTTCCGCTTGCAACTATCACCTCCAAAAGTTTGAATTTTGAAGAAAACTCAGGTTCAGTGTCCTACTGTTTTTTCAAACCTAACTGTTGCAGTTTGCTATGTATGTTTTACATTGCGAAAGGCTTCTGTAACAGAATTCATTACTGTTATGTCAAAATCAGTTATGATCGTTTAGCCTGTACAAGATTGCAACCTAATACATTTTATTTCCCAGAACACCCTAGTGTACGTACTTATTTGATTTTTTCGTCTGACAATAGAACGTAAACTACATAGAAGAACTACTAGGGAACCAAATTTAGTGTAAATAGAATATAATTGATAGAACATGCTGGATACAGCTTTGAAACCAGCGTTTTAAAAAATCAGGAATCTTATAGATTTCTGAGTAGCAACTATTAAAATTCTGTTGATAAACTCCACGCCAGAATCGTACAACAAGAAATTAAAACCTTTCTGGGTTTCTTCAAATTTCTTCAATGAAATTAAGGACCGTTTTTTTGGTATCTTTGGGTAATTATATTCCTTTTTAGAAATATTTCTTATGGTTCATTTCATACTGGACACGGAAGGTAAGATGGACACACTCCACGTCATTAGACAACTCGATAGCCTGCGCAATTATTCTGTGTGAAGCTTCCAAGAAAATTATAGCTTTTATTCTTATGTCCCTTAATATAATTCACATTTCGTATTTCTCGCGTCGTCCTGTATGGCTGTGGGGGCAAGTCATTGTCAAATTATCTATTGTTTGAATTAAGTCTTGCGTTGCATGCTTTCCTAACTTTCTCGCACTTCCAGTATGTAGTGTCGTATTTGGATTTTATTTTATGTAAAACAACCCTTGTGATAAACATAGGTTAATGGAAAGCGAAACCAAACCTTGGGAAACCGAAGGTGGACCTTTGAGAATCTGGCCTGTATTTCGTACTGAGCTCTTTTTTAAAGGCTAATCTAGAATGAAGCCAGATCCGCACTCGTATTTGCTCCCTAAAGGAGTGAAGGAGGTCCGATCTGTGTTTTTGTGTTCTTATTTAGCTGTATCTAGGTTGCTTAGTTTACTTTAATTTAGTGAAAGCCAGACTCGTTTTCGTATTCAGCTTTTTGAAAAGGTCAATGGATGAAGAAGGCCAATTTGTGTATGTATCTAACTTTCTTGGGTAAGTTAACTGAAAGCGAAACTCCGCCTTTGAAGAACGAAATTCCACTCGTGTTTGTATGTAGCTGTCTTAAGAAGATTAATTGAGGTAACCGATTCAAGAGGAAGCCTACCTAGTTTCCAGACAAAAAAAATCGCAATCGCTGGTAGCTGTCTTAGCGCGACAAAACTAAGTAGCAAGCTTTGCCCTTGACCAAGCCGGAGCGGAATCACACTGTGGTCCGAAATTAAACTGAAATTTCAGGGAATAGCAACGGGAGCTTAGTTTACAAGTTGTTTGTACTGAAAGACAAATAGAACCGTCTGATAGCTGGTTAAATAATTTCTGCGAAGAAAATTGCATCAAAATTATTGTTGCGTTTTTTACAAGCGCAGAAAAGTTACAATTAAGATAAATATCAGAAGGTTAGTTTTTCTAATTTTGAACCTTAAGTAGTGGCGTATAAGAGTCTCAGAGATGTCGCAGCAAAGTGGAGTTTATTATAAAGAAATTATGATTACATAGACTTTCGAATGTTCAAAATGATACTTCTTCTTAAAGTTATGTAGATAGAATGTACTAAATACTTTAAGATTCTGCGCAGTCTTAATAACAAACAATTAAGATTTTTTGCACAAAATCTCGCAGTAGTACCGTAGTAATGCTATATTAATGCTAAAATATATAATTATATCACGACTAATACGAAAATAATAATACCACTAACTCCGGAACTAATACCAAATATGTAATGCCAGAAATTGCAAAAGTAATGCTACGAAATGCTACGAGTAACTTGTAACATTGTGTTACTAATTCCTGGAGTAATGCTACTAATTTCACATTAATTTAAAAGTAATTCCAAGCTGTAGCCAGTACATCAAACTTTTGCTGTGGATTGCCGCTAGGGAATTGCATAATGAACCGCCATGAAGATCGAGAAAAATTTGTCTGAAATTGAAACAGAATAGGTAGCTGTTGATGCAACTATGTAGTGTTAAAAGTGCAAGAGTTGGGCACAAATAGGAAATAGTCGTTTTCTCATATTACTTCTTAGATTAATTTTATATATAGCATACAAACAAATGCAAGTAATGATCATCATAATTTCCTACTTACCTTTCTGATTTTTTTTCGTTCCAAAGCTTACTTTTTCTGAAAAGACTATTTTCGTCTTACAGTGTGCGAATTTACAAAGGATTTTTCTCAATCCTTTTATTTTGAACATGAATTTAGTTATGTAAATTGATGATGAATTAGTCAATTATTACACAATTCTGGTGTGTTATTTTTTCTGAAATATTTTTTAATAATAGTTGCTAAATCAATTTTAATTTATACCAATTGATAGTTAAGTGTTCCTACTACATTAGTTGTAAGCCGAAGAATAACTTTGTGTAAATCAAAACAAACAATTCTTTCAATGAACTGTTTTTGTTTCGATTAAGGTCTTGGACAAGTGAAGCTACTCGATCTGGTTTCCAATATCAACAGGTTTAATTCGGAGTGGTTTGGTGGTGGGTGGTTAGACTTCGACTATAGCTGTGCACAGGTAAATAAATACTTCTTCTGAATTATAAATTATATTTTGTGTTGTCAAATTGAATATGCTACACAATAAGTTATTTTACAAAGCATAAATTCTTATCGCCATACAGAAAATTCGTATCGCAAGCGTATAACACCCACGTTCTCTACGAATAACTCTCCCGAATATTAAAATATCTAACACAACAGTTCAATTACTTAATTGCTTTGTTAACATCTGTTTTATTAATTAACATATCCACATTTTTCCATGAGTTAACTAATTATGGGCTTCCTCTTTTGTTCCTATTTTTTCATATTGAAGTACGGTATTGATATTTCGATATTATCGACAAAATTATCTTGACCACAATTAAGTAATTGAAGAGTAACTAATTATAATACAATGTTTTATTCATTACTGCCTAAGTGTCTATTGGGAGCTTCAATTTAAAATTGTTTACACTCATTTGAATAAAGTCAGGGTCTAAGTGGAGATTTAAATTTTATGTGCCTACGCCGAAGGAATGCTGTTAACGCATTAAGTTCTTTTTTTGTAATTAATTCTTTCCCTAGCTATGATTATAGCACTTGTAAAATTGTAAACAGCTTTTGTTTTGCTCCCATTAGTATTAATTCTCATTTCATAAGAAACGAAATTACTAAAATGATACATTGTTGTAATTTAAATTATAGTACTTAAGTAGTAGCAGTTCGCTTGCACTGAAATTAGCATGGACATTTAAAAAATTCATGTAGTAGATTTGGATGATTTTGACAATAATATTATTAAAAGTAAGATTTAATGAAATGATAATTAAGCTAATTATCACAAGAACGCTGATGAAAACGTGCTTGAGAAACACTTAATGGAAACCTCCAAATTTGCATGTCATAGTCATAAACTGGCAAATGAAGGGTGTAATTTGGGATAATTAACAATCCTGGGGAAAGCTGGTTATGATTGCAAAAACCCTAAATAATTAATTCTCCTGGATTTAAATTATAAAAAACAATTTGTTTAAAATGAACAAATTTGAATTATCCAGACTACTTTTCTTTTACAATAAAAAATATTTAGACTTTATGTAACATGTACTATCTCTGACGCAATCACGCGTAAAATGTAGTAAACTAGAACCTTCAGATTTCTCCCTAAATATGCATATTTCAAATATCCTTGCTTCAATTAAGTCTTCTCGAAAGCAGTGACGTATCTACGTAATTACATTCCGCATCACGGAATGGATTATATCGATCGAATATTGAAAGCTTCAGTTTTTCTTAATAAACATGTATTTCTTCGAAGGCCGCCTGAAAGGGAAGGTGCTTAGATTTCTAATGAACTTTTTTACCCTAAAAGCTTAACACAATTAAAAGTGACAAGTAGATAGATGTACCGAAAAAGATTTTGACGCATTCTTACGGGTACTTAGAAAATTCAACTGAAATGTGTAAGATGTAGAAGAAGGTAAAATCAAAAGAAATTTTTCACTTTCAATAATTAATTCGATTGTAGATTTTGTTACATCTGGTTTTACGTCGACACTTTTTATCAAATTTGTCCAATATTCTTTTGATTTATCAATGTTGCGCCCTGGTTTATAATTTTTATGTTCTAGAAAAATACTTTAAAGCAACCTGAAAAAAATTGAAATCGGAATGAAATAGGAAACACTACTTTAAGAATACTATACAGAGTGTTCCAACTCGTATAGTTTCACGTTTATCTCTGGAATAGAAAGGGATACGAAAAACAATTCTTACACAATGATCAGCATCACCTTAAACGCTTCATTATGTTCAGAAATGCTATAAATACTGTTCTCAATTTGAAGATTCAAAAGCGCGCCATTAACTAATCAGAATGCAGAATCACAATGATTTTGTATTGTACTGTCATTCAATGTCAACTTTAAACCAATGAAGTTGGATTGCCTCATTGGAACGTTACAAGATTCTAAACTTTGTTGTGCGTTTACTATTATATAAAATTGAATTTTCTGAAATTTCATACACCAATAATTTTATGAAAATCTAAATCCAAAGATATCAAAAAAATCCAACTGTGGAATTTCCCGAAAAAAATAAGGGCTGGCGATATAACAAATAGTCAGTTTTAAGTCATGATGCTGATGATATTCTCCTCGTATTGGAATGTAGAAGGAACTCAAAAATATAATAGAAAATTAAAATTTTTTTGACACCGATGCAATAACGAAACAGCCTGGATGGTTCTGATAGTTAGTCATCTCCAACCAAAATAAACTGCGTTTAGTCTTCGGCCAAAATCCTGATATTTTCCACGCAGATGCTATCCTCTGAGAAAAACGTAAAGAGTAAGCTCGAACTAAAGGTCGTTAAACTCTAGTTGGCAGCAAAATGACTACAGTAGTTAAAGTCTTTGAATCCAAAGAAATAGCGACCCAAAGTCTCAATCACAAAACAACAACAAAACCAAAGTTCACGTATGAGATGGTCAAACAGAAAAGAGGTGAATGAACATGGTTCAGAGCAAAACAAGAACACTTTTATCAAAATGGAAAACAATTAAGGCGGTGACGATCAAATTTAGAAATTAGCACAAAGACCAAAATTAGTAAATACAGTTTGAAGTGTACCGCATGGAGAGCTTTGAAGCATAACCTTGTAATCTGTCAGATTGTTGCATTTAACCAGTGTTTTCCTTCTTTGGTAAGATAATAAACGATATCAAAGTAACAGGCAAAACTAGTGCTTACTAAAGTAAGAGTAAGACATTAGTTTATTTAAAACGATGGTAGGAATGGTTCATTAGCAAGGAATAGCGAAAATGAGAAACTAATAAAGAATCAGGAGTCCCCTGAAAGAAAAGACATATGAACTGTTGAAAATAGAAAGAAGTAATTACAATAAATTAAAATCTTGAATTATTTAAACAAACTAAGCAAATACATCTTGTTGCATGCAAGAGACCACTGTATCGCGTCGCCAACTTTTTGATTATTTTAACTTTAGTGATAGTTCACCTTTTAATCATTAACGTATCAGTAAAATGGACTTTTAGATAAAATTAATTAACTATAAATTTACTATGATTTGCAATCTTAAAGATTTCGTTTCTGTTTTCTTTTTTTGGCATGAGCGTAGTGACCTTGTTGCATCAGATCATAAAGATGTCTATTCTTGAAAGAGATTAGGATTGTTGATCACGATAAGTTTGCAATTAAATTTAAAATTAAAGTTTTAGCTTAATAATCTTCTATTATTTGATTATATTATTTAAAATTAAAAAGAAATGGTGTGTGTAAGTGGCAGGGTTTCCTTGTCAGAATCAAGATTTAGCAATTCTTGCAGCCAGTTTGAATTTTTTTTTCTAAACTTTCTAATGCCTATCTAAGATTTTTGGTATTTTCTTTGAATAATCAAAGCAGACTTCATTTTACACGCGCTGTAAAATTATCACAGGATGTACTTATTGTGATTGCTTACAGCGCTTATCACTTCTAATTATAGGCTCTGCGAGTTTGAAGCAATTACCATTTAAGTTCGTCAGATTAACAATCGCTGCAAAAACGGATTGATAAATAACACACCTGATAATAATTACAGATTTACATCACATTCCTGTGTCTAGTTCTAGTTTTGTTAGGAACCCTACCTTGAAAAAAATTTTTAATGATTACGCCGCGTATTGAAAATTCTTATACGATTGTTATAAATAGTAATTCCGTGTGAAGTTTGTAATGGAATATTTCAATTTTGCTGATTGTAGATTCATTTTAGACTTTGAAAACCAAACAAAAATTAACTCACATCTTTTAATTTAATTAAGATTTATTAGTTCGTAAAAACCACAACGTAAAGATTTTTAAGTTCTCCATTTATTTTACTTATACAAGCTTAATCCTCTCCTATCATTTTTTAATGGGGCTTTGTCTTAATATATCTTCGTCACATGGGTGACTAGAAATTTAATTGAAAAGCACTTAAACATAATAAATTAATTTATGCGCAGGAGGAAGTTTACTAATAGCAATAATAAACTTCGGTCACTACTCAAACTCGAACAGGTAGTAAAACATTTTATAGGTGATGCTTGACAATGTGATCACTTGTTTAAC
Organism: Ignelater luminosus; assembly: GCA_011009095.1. NCBI lineage: Eukaryota > Metazoa > Arthropoda > Insecta > Coleoptera > Elateridae > Ignelater > Ignelater luminosus. The sequence continues at coordinate 42,520 of VTPC01008765.1, read as the reverse complement.
ACGTTTAGTATTCACAAGGTCTCATAACTCGTGGAAAATTTCGATAAAATACAGCAGTAGTTGTAAATTAATTCTGCGGCATGTGTTAGATTTATGTAACATTCATGGTTTTGAAAAAGAAATAAGTTTTAAAGTGATTTGTAACTAATGCAGCTAGAACATTTTATTACTTACTGAATGTACAAAGTATGCTCAAGTCATTAGTCATTACTTATTACTACTATTATTATTATTATTATTGCATTTATTATTTTATTTATTTAGTATCATCTGAATAATATCTAAATATTAGTAGATTAATATCCTTTTCGAGAATTTCTGTAAGAAAATTTACACAGAAGAATTGTTTTATGACATTCCAGATCTGAAAATGTCTGAATCATATTACCAAGAATTATTATTTAATAGTTTGCTAAAATTTAAATTAATGAGATGCTATCATACTGGTAAACAAACATTAACATACTAGTTGTAATTTCTAATATCTGTTAGTCATTGTCTTGTTACTGTACCAAATTCTTCATCCTGATTTAGGGTCTAAGAAATTGAGATATTTGTCATATCCTCATAAAACCAGAAAATATTAAATTACAACTTTTTGTAACTGCGAGAATGAAAGGAATTGTAAACCAGAGTATGGAAAAAAATAAGAAAAAAGAAGATTCTAATTTTAAATTCTTAAATGGACATTATACAAACTTTGATATCTGAAGTCTTCTTGATCACCCTGTGTTACCTTCTGAACAAACAAGCTCCCTGAGAATAAGTTCCGTTCGTTAACCAAACTCACGTCAGAAAGTTTGACTGCGATCGAACAATAAGGAAGAACGATCAAGTATCAAAATTTAGTGTGTACATAGCTTTAGCCTAAATTAGATATCTTTACGATAAATGATAATTTAGAACTTTACAATTCAAGATAACCTTTGTTTAACTTTTTTTACATTCAATTTAAATACAAAGTCTTTCATAGTTCATTTTAGGATGACGTCATTATCTGGTAACTTTACGTATATTTTAGGTTAGATAGATACAAAATTGACTTTCCTAAAAGTAACTAATTTGTTGACAATTTACGGTGACGAAACTTTTTGCAAATAATTGGCTACAGCCTTTCGCTGCGGTTGTTCTCGTTGACTCAGGGCAATATGAAACTCTTGACAGGTGCAACAAAACCTTTAAGCTTGTTCGTGGTATCTTGGATTTTTTGGCTATACTTTGTGTGATCAAAATAACCTAAAAGTGTCAAATTGACAGAGCAGATTGAATTATTCTCACGATATTTGTTAGTAATAAGAAACGCGGTGCCTTTTTTGTTTTGTTTTTAAAGACAAAACGAAACGAAAAATTATGACGTCATTCCAAAAGGGTGAAAATTAAACTACAACGCTTATACCTTTACGACAATTTACAATAGAAATTCGCCCCAATACTTGAAGTAGCAAGATAGTTCACTTTTGGAATTTTTGTCTAAGAAAACTAATTCTACTTTATTGTTCCATTATTATCTTTATAACTTAATCAAATTATAACTTTCATCTTACGTTCTATCGGTTTCAAAATGAACTAGGACACTGGCCTACTGCTATGATATGAAAATGTAAGCATTTTTCCTAGTTTAAATGTGACTATCGGTCAAATAATCTATGAGTAAAGATATTTTAGCCGAAATTAAATGTAAATAGTACAGTGAGAAAATTTTGAAACCAATATACAAATGTAGACTGGAGATCATGAAATGAAACATTTTTTTCGTTTCGGGTCCCACCTTTGAACCAAGGCACGCAGAGTTTATGTTATGTCACTACTTAATATTCATTTTTTCTTGACGGTTTTTGCCAAAAACCCCAAGATCCATTTAAATAGAGAAGACTCATGAATGGTCAGTACTTTATAGGTTTGATGGGCCATAGCTTCTTAGTTATTTATGATCAAAGTCGTAAAAGTTTCGGTATGATACACTAATGAGTGCTAAAACCATGTAATTGTGCCCAACTCGCATAAAATATTCTGTACGAATTGTTGTTTTGCTTTGATAGATAAGACTATCCTAGAAGTAAAAATAAATCCAAACATTTCAGATTTTGTCATAATTTTTCTGATAACTATGGCATGGACACATTCATACTGTCTTGACACTATAAATGAACAAGCTTACCATGGTCGGCAATTTTCAGTTCATTTTGTTACTCTTTCTTACAGCTCCTTCTTTTCTAGAAAGTCGTTTGCAAACGATTTCTTGATAATAAAGCTTTAAAGACTGAACACCATATACTCTTGGCAGTGGTCCATATTTCATACACAGATTCTTTTCTACACTTCAGTGCGCTTGCTTTCTAGAAGACGCCAAAGGTAACAGTCAAGTTCTATTTTGCTTGATTCTTTCCATTTCCTTTTTTAATTAGAATACAAGAAGGTATAACTTTTTGTTTTTAATGGCCAAGTCGAAACTCCACTATGTTCTTATCCTGAAAATAGGTGCAGTTTTGATGATCGTGACTGTATGTAAAAATACCTTTTGATTTAACAACTTTTATTTCTTTACTCGATGTAAATTGATATTTAAATTGGGCCTAAATAACCTTCCATTTATCACCTAAGTCAGCTTCAATTCTATTTTTTTGTTAATAATATTAAATATATTGGGATGGAAAAACTGGCACTAAAATTTCAGGACAAGAACTCACCATATTATCCACGTTATCTATTACACCAAATTTTAAAAAAAAATTGAAAAAGTCAGCTTTGTATTTGTTGGCTGTCTGAATAATCTATGATTTAAATACATATGTAAATCAGTTTTCATTTGTCAACACAATATCAAAATCATGCCTCAATGAATTCGATTTGTCGTATTTAATTAAATCTCTGATAACACTCCCACACTAATAACGCAATAGTGTAATTTATTACTCACATAAGCGATAACGTGTGTTTTGTGCACCTAAATTATAAATCTTAGGAATTTTTTTCTAAAGAGAAATTTTTTAACAGTTTATCAACACATCTTCTGGAGACACGTCTATGCCTTTGTAAAACAGGTTACGCGGGCGACACATTGGCTTTTAGCCAAATCGGTCATTGTAAATATATCTACTAGTGCAATAATTTTGCCCGTCTTTTGAAAAATTAAATTTACAAGTTTTTTCTAATTATTTTTAGTATTTTCAAAATGCTCGCTAATATGAAATCAATTTTGTGATATTTTTCTAAAGAGAATTTAAAAAATACAGTTGGTACCGTAGTATCATTAAATTATTTCATAAAATCGTAACCGTGAATTAGGTTATTGGCAGAATTATAAAATGTTTAGTCTAACAGGTCAAAGACATTTCATAATCAGTTGTGTACAATGTTATATAGTACGCTCATACAGTTTACTACAATGTGTTGATGATGGGTGATGTACGGTATCTCTTTTAATAACTTAACAACTAAATGGTGGAAATACGTCGCAAAATAAAAATTATTTTATAGAAGTGATTTCCGGTTGCTAAAGAATTTTCTAAATTTATCTCCCAGAGAAGATGTGGGTGAAAATATTTAGGAATTGGCAAAAGATTCCTGTAAAATTATTATGAAAGTTTTCGCGGTCAGCGGTCCGAGATAAATATAGGTTTTTTTAGAAGAGGTTGTCTCCTGCAAGAATGTACAATTATTGTAACTAAATAATTTTAGAAGGAAATTGATTATCTATATTTTTGAAAAATTGCTCAATCCAACACAACGTTGTGAAGAAATTAACATGTGCGATCAGTGTTTCTTCCAAACCGTTTTACACAGGAGGACTTGCGAAAAATTTTAATCACTTGACATCCGAAAGTTTTGCATTTGTATTTAAACCTATGTCGACTACGAAATTCCTTATGTGCACATTTACAATTCGGACAGTAAAAGATAGACAGGTAATTTTGATGATCTTATCATTAACGTTCAATTTCGTTAACGTCATCTGCAAATATTGTAAGAAAAATGGCAAACAAAAACTATGCCGTAAAAAATAAAAAAATACATTTAGAAACTATGGTGATTAATATTTTAAACAAGGCAAAGTATCTTATGTTATTGAATCATCATTTTATTGAATTGGCATTATCTTTTACCAACGCGTATGTTTCTTTGGCTTTTGCAAATAAGGCGACCAGTTTTTTGTTGTAAATCGCTTAAATCATGATACAATCGCCTTTCTGATGCTATGGACCCTCTAGCAAACATTCAGATAAATACCCTGGGAAAAAGAATAACACAGTAAGCAAACACTTGACAAACACTACATTCTTGACTACCGTGGTTTAGCTCATTTTCTAAATTGTCTTCAGTTTTTATAAGAGAGAGAGAGAGAGAATCAACGCGAATGACACCGTAGGTGGCTGCCATTTAGGAAATTTAATTCCTCTTTGGCTGGAGAATTTGGAAAAAGAGGTTAGTCGTCGACATCATGTCAGGCACCAAGCAGTCCGCACGCCCGTCAACGGCGATGGCGTTCTGGTGGCGACGGTGGAGTAGGCCGGAAGCAGGGTCCTCCAGGATCCCCGCCGATGCTGGTGACCCATTTTGGAGTGGAATGCCCGAGGACAGCCAGCGAGCCGTCACACAGTGACGACGATTTTGGAGCGCGATGCGGCGGTTCTTTTCAGAACGGTGTTGGTATTGTGTAGCGAGGGGTGTGAGAGTGTGTATATGTTAGAGTGGTGATGTGTGAGTGTTTAGGTGTGTATAGTGTGCCATGGACTGGTGCAGAAACTGTTGCGGCATTTGCCTTCACCACTAGGAAAACCACGGAAAACCCTAGTGAGAACAGTGTAGTGCCTGTGCTACCTATAACAGAGGAAAAAGAGAGCAGTATCTTGGTTATCAGATAGCGAAGGATATGGAACACAGGGGGGGTTGGCAGTTTAGGTTATCTGAGGGCGATTGGAGTGGAGTCGAGTAGGTCCTCCAGGACTGGAGTTAGAGAGGTGGCGTTGCCAAGGTAGATTGCGGGGGGAAACTTAAATTTGTAGGTGACATGTCAGGGCTGGTGGCCAGCAGGCGTGGCGAGGATTTCGAGTTGGGGGAGCCGATTAAGGTCTATGGCACGGTGAACATATCGACCCTGAAGGGACTCGAGCCGCGCGTCTATAGGAGGAAGGCCGGCCAGATCGCAAACCTCCCCGGAGGGGTGGAAACGATCAAGACCAAGCATCCGCCGACAGAGGCGCCTCTCTTTCTGAAGAAAGCTGTTTTTTTGATAGGGTTTGAGGGCGCAGAAGCAGGGATGGCGAAAGTCGATAAGGTTTTGTAGATGTGGATGAGGGTCTTCGGGTGGCAGCCTCGGAAGTTGCCGTGGAGCACGGAGAGAATGGAGGCGCGGCGCTGTACGGCGTCAAGACACCTGCCCAGCTCGGCGTTCCAGTGAAGGGTGTGGGTGAAAGTGCAACCCAGGTATTGAACCGAGGGGGAGAGGCGAAGACGGGAACCCCAAAGGTCTCTTTCTTGAAAGAGGGGACTGACGGTTTTAAAGGGGTGTTGAAATAGGATTGCCTGCGATTTGTCGGGGTTGGGTTTGAGACGCCAGAGTCGGAACCAGTCCTCCAGTCGAGCGAGAGCTCGAGCAAGGTGGCGGCTCGCGGTCCTGGCGTTGAAGCCACTGGCCCAGAGGGCAGTATCGTCGGCGTACTGGGTGATACGGACCGTGGAGGAATGAATGTTGGGTGCCGGTTGGGGCTCAGGTCTGGGTATGTCATGACAGTAGAGGATGAAGAGGATCGGGGAGAGGATCGAGCCTTGGGGTACCCCAGCTCTGGGTGTGAATGGGTTGGAAAGCACGCCTTTGATACGCACTCTGTGCTGTCGAAGAGAAAGATAACTGTTGATGATTCTGACGTAGTTTTTATGAACGTCGGCTGCTCTACTTATAATCTTCGGATTAGTCTCAAATGGAAATTGCTGTAAAATAACCTGTGAATCCTTTGATTTTTCTGAGTAACATTTCGGTTGGTATGTAGACCCAAGAATAGACTTAAATTCTCGTTTTCAGTTGTTAATGAGTTTATACATCAAAATGTTCATTTTGTAATTATTGTTGTGTTAATTTAGGTAAATCTTTTCGCAATGTACTTTTTATTTGCTCTGAACTATGTATTGATCTTTTCTATGCTACGTTTCTTTGGAATTTTACTCTTTGACGTTAAAAACACTGCCCAACAAAAAAAATTTTTTTAATGTTTTCTTCACTTCATGAGTCAATTCTTACTAATTTTGGGTTGAGAAAAACGAATATG
>VTPC01008765.1:18373-31257 GCA_011009095.1 Ignelater luminosus | reverse complement strand
TTTAATCAAAAAGCATAGAATTGAAGTATTAAAATAGAATCTAAAAAAGGAAAGTTATTAATCAAAATACGTCATTACAGATAACAAAGAATGCGAAATGCTGTGTTTTGATAGGAAACCTGAATAACTCGGCAAGTAAATATAAACAAGGTCATAAAATGTGTGAATATGAAAAGAAATCCATTGTTAAGCTTTTTTTATTATTGAATGTACAAAAGTGTGTTGGAGGGTTGCTCATTTTTATAAATAGGTTACTTTGTACATATACACAACTTAATTTAAATAATAAATGTTGAAGAACACTCTCAATAACTGGTGTTAGTCATCGCATCTGACAATGTTGTAACTGCATTGCAAATTAAATAATAAGACGATCTTCCTTGTAGATGGAAGCGCAGGTACTTATTTGGAGAAACAGCGAATGAACAATGAATCCATAACTAAATAATATCCAAAATCTTTTATTTCCATTACAAAGTAACAAAAATTAAATTATTTAATCAGGAAAACTAGAAGGGATATTTATCAATGCACTACCGTTTTATGATCCACTAAAAATTTAATCTGATCGTAACTCATGTTACCTATACAGAAAAAGATATGAGCAAATTCTGAGACATGAAAACCCATGTTAGATGATTTCTTTAGCGTATACATACCTTTGATAAACCAGCACTCAGTAAATTAGACATTATGTCTTTAATGCGACACATTACGTATTAAAATAATAGATAAATGCAAATTAACACGCTAATGCATTCAGAATTAACCATAATTTTCCTTATACAATTAGTTATTAGGTATTATTTGAATTTTACGCTTCACTAACGCATGATGCAATTGGTAAAAAATACATACAAACAATGTTTATATTAAACGACTGAAGTATGAAATCTTGATGCCTCTATTGCATAAATATATTTAAACTAGTTATGATGTGTTCAAGTTAGGATTTTGGTTGGACCTTGGTTGAGGTTTTTAATAGTTATTCGCATGTACCTAAGCAGTTTTGTTGACTAAGTATACGTGTAAGAACCTTCCATCCAATAACTCATTAAATTTCGGTTAATCCGCTCTGTTTGGATTATGCGACTTCTCACCATTCTCACTATAGTGTGTAGTACTACCGGAAATGCTTGTCACATTATTAGTTGTATCTTTATTCATTAAGATTCCATAATGTACAACATTAATCATCATCTAATATTAAGTAGTACTAAACGTTTCTCTACCATGTAAATTAATGCAATGTATTAATTTTAATAATGCGACCAACAACCATATTTAATAAATTTCAAATCATGCAAACTTGAATATTAATATTTTGTTGGGTTCGTATTGCTGTGTATTTAATAATTTCGCAATTCGTTGCTTTTAGTGCAGATTAAACTTCACAACAGCTGATCTTTAAGATTAAATACTACTGGTTTTAGCAGATTGTTCTAGCAGAAAGATGACAATCTTACAAAGGTTATTACAAGTACTTTGTAACCTTATTACATTTTTCTTTCTACGTTTTATTTATCTTGTCGCTAGCAAACATCTTTATTCTAAAATTAAATTTATTCAACAAGACCAATATCACTCTATCTTTTGAATTATAACGTGGAGATAATCGAGAAATTGCGTTTTATTTGAAAGTAACTTTATGCTTACAATAAAAATGTTTTGGTGGAAATAACAAATAAGGATTTCAGCTTTTAGGAATGAATGTCTCTCTTTAATTTTTTATATTTGCAAAGATAGGCACATACACAACATATAAAGCGTGCATGGAAAGAAGTTCGTAACACAACAAACTTGTAATTATTAATTAATCGCTTTGCACCATGCTGTTTGGCAGCAAGTTGTCAAAGTTTCAACTGTATACAAAAAAATATTTGCTTCAGAATGTGGAGACCTTAAATACAAGTTGAATATCACAATTATTTCCAAAATACTTGTCTTAAAATCCTCTAAGAACGCAAATTCTCATTAATAAACCTAAGAGTCAGTTATAGGTTAATTCGTGTAAATAGGACTATATTTGAAAAAGCTGAATTACCAATGTTTTCGTCAAAACAAGCACAGAAACTAGAATTGTTAATGAGAAATATTAGATTTCGAAATGTTAGGTTACGTTCCATCTGATTCATGTCAGTTTAATCTTAAAACTCTGTAGGTGCTTTAGAATAGACAAAAATGGAAATAATTTAAATTTAAACATTGATTTGATACGAGCTGTAGTTGATGACAATATGTTTAAATAGACTTTTTCACTTAAATGACCCCCCAGAGTTATCTAATAAAATTTTATACACTAATATAAAATCATCCTGTATAATGAAAAGGCGTAGACAGTTGACACGGCTTTTCGTGTTTTCATTTATGTACAGTTTCGTGTGGAACCCAGACTGTAGGTCGCACACATACACTACAACACTCTCTCTCTCCACGACGCTGTTTAGGCCCTGTGACATGAGTTAGAGTGGGTTGCGATGGTCAAAGAAAAAGTAATATAAGGGGAATGAATATCAACGTGAGCCATAAAGAAGAGTTGAACGGGACCATGAAGCACGTGCCGCATATCCGGTCACGAAGGTAATTGCGTCACCTATTTTATTTACTATGGGGTAGTTTTGAGCTAGCACATAAACATCGCCTGCAGTGTTTACTGGGAAAAAATAAACAAACAGAAATTAACACGTTTCCAGTCTCCACGTCTCCTTTTTACTCGTATCGGATGTCACACGTGAACAGTTCGGATTAAAAGCAGAAATGTAGTAACGCAAAGAAATTATGTCAACCGTAGTGTTAGCACGGCAAAAATCTTATAAATAATGGAATTTGAGAATCTCATGATCCAGGAAATCTCGTGACACACACACCAATCACGACCTTATATACCAACAAGAGTGAGTGTGAGAGGGGTATATCTAAGAATTTCCCGTGAGTAAGTGGGTGGGTAACCAAGAAGGGTTACGTGACTACGTGTGAGCGTAGTCGCCGATCTCTAGTACAGTTAGACGATGCTCTTTACCGTAGTCGGCACTTTTGTCGACTGCATTTACTGTACCTTGATTGTCACGCCACGCCACTACTTCAATCACTACTACTGCTATCCAACCACTGCTGCGAATATCTTAACAGCAGCGATCACAACTGTGCCAGAGTCCAAGGTCGCTACAGCGCAGGGCTGGCTGTCCTAACCATATTTTTTTGGTGTTAATACGTTAACGATCCACCAATTCCAAACGTCCTAGATTTTGCCTCCCATCCTTGAAAATTATCACGATATTTATGTAACTGTGCTTGTACCTACAATTTATAGTAAAGAGATTTTTGGAAGTTCTCTTTCTAAAGAACCAATTTGATTTTATATATATTCCAGCGCTACAGGCCATCCAAGCCCTTGGCTTCTATGCTCTTGGCTACTTGTTTCCACTTCTTACGGTCCTTTGCTCTTTCTCACCAGTCTTCTACACCTATCTCTTTCATACCTTTCTTCACTGCTTCTAGCCATTTCTTTCTTGGGCGCCCTCTTCTCTTCTTCCCTCCTTTCCTTCCGTATAATACCTTTTCAACCCATCTTTCTCCTGGCATTCCAACGATGTGCCCGAATTTTTATACTATGTTTGGCTTTCTCTACATATCCATTACCTCTTGGTTTGTGCGTCTTCTCCACGTTCTATCTGTTGTTTTTATACCTCCATACATTTTTCGTAAGATTCTTCTCTTTCAAATTTCTATTTTCATTTCATCTTGTTCTCTAATTGTCCAAGTTTTGCATGCATATAGGACTACCTGCTTTATGATTGTCTCATACGTCCGAATCTTGGTTGCTGTCGATATATTTCATGCTTTTACCTTTTAATAGTCGCTTATCTATTTCTTTATCTTCTTGCCCTTTGTTTGTTATTGTTATTCCCAAGTATTCAAATTAGTTTACGTGTTCAAAGTTATATTCTTTCTCATTTGCTTTTAATTTTATGTATTTGTTGTCCGTTGTCACTTGTCTGTGCATTTCGATATATTTTGTTTTAGTTTTATTTATAAAAGCAATTTCTATTTCTTTCTTTGATCTTGTTAATATCACCACGTCGTCAAGATATGCCAGACATTGTTGTTTACAATGATAGCTTATTCCGGCTGTTTGTATTTTGCTTCTCCTTATTACTGCTTCTAATACGAAGTTAAACAAATCAGACGACAGTGAGTCTCCCTGTCTTAAATCCTCTTTTTACTTTAAATCATTCCGATAGGTTTACGTCTACTAATATTCTGTTGTCCGTATTTGCTAGTGTCATTTCTACTCAATTTTGCAGTTTTTTCGGCATCTTTAGCATTTCTAAGGCTTCACTTAATTTTTTGCGGTATATAGAATCATATGCCTGCTTAAAATCGATGAATAGCATGTGAATTCCTAAACTTTGCTCGTAGCTGTTGCTTTGTATCATTTTCAGTATAAATATTTGATCGGTCGTTGTTCTCCCTGCTCTAAATCCCCCTTTGGTACTCTCCTACTGCACTTTCTTGGTAGTTTTTTAATCTCGTGCCTATTAGTTTTGCCAATACTTTGTAAACTACATCTAATAATGCGATTCCTCTGTAGTTTTCAAAAAGTGTTATATCGCTTTTCTTGTAAATCAGGCATATGACTGCGTTGTTCCATCGTTCTGGCATGGTCTCTTCTCGCCGTACTTTCAATATCAGATGACAGCTTTTTTTTTAATTTTTTTGCTCCCTTTTTTAAAATTTCTTCTGGTATTCCATTTTCACCTCCGCTCTTTTTGTGCTTAAGTCCTTTTATTATTTCCTATATCTCTTGGTCTGTTGGTTCGTTTACCTGGTCTTGTTCATTATTTCTTTCTTGGTCTTGTATTTCCTGTGGTCTTCTTTGTTTTGTTTATTCTTCTTGGCTATTTAATAATTCTTTAAAATATTGTGCCCATCTACCCAGTTTTTCTGTCGTGTCTCCGAGGAGCAGTCCTTACTTATTTCTGCAGTAAAGTGTTTTAGTATGTTTCGTGCTTCTTCTTCAAATTTGATATTAGAACTTAAAAACCCCGTTTCAATCATGATCACAATAAAAATGATCTTAATCTTTGACAACATTTAGTATGTCCTAGAGTAGTGTAGCAAGCCAAGGGTCTTCTAACATTTTTTTAAGAATAACAACATAGTAACGTAAAGCAGTAAAAGTGGCTCGTAGTCTTGGTTTCTACCAAGTTGGCGAAAGGGTGTTTGAAACCTCACAACTTCATTTATCAGACACGGCTTCAAACATTAAAAACCGGACATCCCGGAAACAGAAAGTGTATACATTATAAAAGCTTGTTCAGTGACGTGAAACAATGATATAATGCAAACGATATAAAACTGTGTGCATGATAGAAATTGTAATGACTTACCTTAACAATATTTAAAAGGGAAGGCGGGTAAATTCCTGAAGTTTAAGACTGTCAAATTCAAAACCCACCCTGCCCCAGTAAATAATAAATGATGTAAATACTTACCTATTGGGAGCCTTAGTAGCTCTGATAGTTATGCATCTGATTATCAACCCAGTGGTTGCGGATTCGATTCCCTACCGAGGTCCCAAGACATTTCACGCAAGGAAAATCTAGAAAACGATTCCATCTTCCGGGAGGGATACAAAACAATGGGTCCCGTGTGACTCCTATGTTCGACTAAATTTTAGTTAGGGCCGAAATGACCAACCATAGTTGGAACCATGCGGTCTAAAACAATCACGATCTGAAGCCTCAGCTATAAAACAACGACAACAAATAAATGCCTAAAATAAAGTAGGTGTGCGTTGGTAATAAGACTTGATTTCACTTATTCAACTTGAGAAATATTTTTCAAGCAGTAAGTGCATTCTAAAACAAAACAAAATAATAATTTTATACAAGGCATAGTATTTATACTCCGTTTACAATGTTTCTGGGTCGTAACAGGCCATGCTTTCATTTTGTTAGGTTGGAAGTGTTTTCTTTTTTTTTGAAAACTGTCGTACCTGCGGCTGCATTTCGCGCTGTTGCACAATCAAACATTTTGCATAAATGTTTAGTACCGATTAGTTTTGTTTTGTTAAAAAGAAATCAAGTTTTCCTTATATTTACAGAGTTACAAAAAAAAGGCAACAGCGTGAGGTTAAACTATCATAAAATCATATTCTTATAGCACATTAAGTTTCAATAAGATTTTACAAGCCGAGTTAATCGATAAACAGCCCGGTTTACAATACTCAAACTGCCATTCTTCTACAGCCATATACGACCTAGAAACATTGTGAACGCTATATCTTAACTACGAGGGTGGTCTGAAAAGTTTCCGACCTCAACGTGAAGATGGCAGCACTCGTAAATAAAAGCTACTGAATTTCGTTGTTCATCTGTTGACAGTTACTCACCAAAGTTTCAGCCATTTTGGACGCGCAGTTTTTATGTAACAGTCGTTTGAGTGAGTTGATGTGGGTTTTTTTGTGAAAATGGACAAAATCGAGTATCGAGCTGTCATTAAATATTTGTTTTTGAAAGGCAATACGCCTTCGCAAATAAAATATGAGTTGGATTCTGTGTATGGGGACTCTGCACCATCATTTACCACAGTGAGATTTTGGGCTGCTGAATTTAAACGTGGCCGTAAGAGCTTGGGAGACGATGAACGTTCGGGACGTCCAAAAACTGCAACTACCGACGAAAACATCGCCAAAGTTCACCAAATGGTGCTAGACGACCGCCGAATTAAAGTGAGAGAGATAGCAGAGGTTATGAACATGTCAAAAGAACGTGTTTGTCACATATTAAATCAACATTTAGGCATGAGAAAGCTGTCCGCGCGTTGGGTGCCGCGTTTGCTCACGTTAGACCAAAAACGTGTTTGAATGAATATTTCCAACGCTCTTTTGGCGCAGTTTAGGCGAAATAAATCCGAGTTTTGGCGCCGATTAATTACTGTAGATGAAACTTGGATACACCATTATACGCCCGAAACAAAAAAAGCAAAAACTGTTTTTTCGGCTGGGAAAGTGATGGCGACTGTTTTTTGGGATAGTCATGGAGTTATTTTAATCGATTATCTTCAAAAAGGAAAAACCATTACAGGAGCATACAATGCATCATTACTTGACAAGCTGAAGGCAGAACTTGCGAAAAAACGGCCACATTTGCAGAAAAAGAAAATCCTGTTTCACCAAGACAACGCACCGTCTCACACCTCAGCGGTTGCCATGGCGAAAATCCACGAATTACGGTTTGAACTGCTTGACCATCCGCCTTACTCACCAGATCTAGCCCCAAGCGACTTCTTTTTGTTCCCTCATCTAAAAATTGCGCTCGGAGGACAAAGATTTTCGTCAAATGAAGAGGCAATCACCTTCGTGAACAATTATTTTGCAGAGAAAAATGCCGAGTACTATTTGGACGGGTTACAGAGATGGGAGCATCGCAGGGAGAAGTGTGTAGAGTTACAAGGAGACTATGTCAAAAAATAAAAAAAAATTTTCAGAAAAAATGTCTTGTATCTTTGTTAGGTCGGAAACTTTTCAGACCACCCTCGTACTTACGGACTTGTATTCCTTTAGAAACACTACTGGAAGGTTTACTAGAAGAATCCATTTTTAAGGCAGAAGAAGATAGTGAGGTGTATTGTAATTCATGTTTTTTTCTTATAAACAGTGCAAAATGAAGCCAAGCAGATTAACGTTAAAATGCCACCGAAGACAGCTGACCGCTTGTTGTGAAGAATTGATGAACATCCAGCCGGCGGCGGCAACATGAACAGTGGTAGAGCTTGAATCACAAAATAGTAATTTGGTAGAAGAGGAGGAACGAGAAGTGATAGTGGCGATAGCGGTACTATCCTCTGGGATAGAAAAACAGCAGAAATTTGTCTAATCACAGGGTGTGTTGGAGTGGTTGCAGCGAAAGGAGCTTTTGATGGTGAATTGGTGCTGCGGGTTCGGGTTGGCCATCTTTTAGGAATACCCCGGACAGAACGCAAATCTCCAAAACTGGATCTTTAATCTCACTTGTTCATTTTAAGTAGAAATGTTGTTCCCAAGGTGATTTATTTATTTCTACACAATAAAATTACATTTTTACAGAGTTAGACGATCAGCTTAAAAATCAAGATGACACTACGATCAAATCAACTATGTTACAAGAAAAATTAACTTTGAGTTCATTGGATGTTCGTGAATCAACCAACCTAAAACAGCTGTTTAAAAACGATTTAATTCACAATGGGCATAGGAAAATAAATCTCATGAAATTTAATTGTAAAATATCAAAATATTGTAAGGGCAATAAAAACTCGGCAATAACAAGAAAGAAGGGCAACCATATCTCTCATTACATCTTGTATTATGATAAAATAATTAGTATTAGGTTAAAGCAAAGAAGTTTGTTCGTTTAATTACAAAGGTAAGAAGTTAATTTCTAGAAAATGATTTGGAAAAGATGCTACATGACAGATGTATATACTGCAATTACTTTACTGAAGTTATTAGAAAATCACTTTAATAACGCTGAAGGCGAATCGACAGAATTTAATGTACTTCAGATTACTACGTCGACGACGTGGAGTAAACGTAACGTCATCCTTAAATGAAAGAACTTGAACTACTTTAAGAGTAATATAATAATCGTAGTTTAAGGTTCGTTTCCATTGAATGTAGATAAGATGTCTAGGCCATAGCGTCTATTAAAATTAGAACAAAAAGAATTCTTGGTATAAAAAACGCAATTTTTAAGAAGAAACATTTCCAAATTAGATATTGACATTGAATGTGCTCTACGTAACAGAGATATTATGAATAATTCAAAGAAAATCATTTACGTACACCAGATTAATATTGTTTTCATCAATAACCTGACCTACATTATTGTTTATTTTTAATTTTTATTGTTGATAAATCGTAACATCTTACAGTAATTATTCAAAAAGAATAATAATTTAATATTTTTCAATAATTAAGATAACATCACAACTGATATATTATACTATCAGTAGTCAGTATTTAAAATACAATTACATTTGACGTACACTTCGTCCTCGTATTCTTGACGGAAAAATTATTTCCAGATAATGATATTGTATTTTCAGTATTCTTTATTACGCATGCACTTATCATAATTAATTAAATTAATTTATATTATTTTAAAAACTTATAATAGTTTTATAAAAAATATCTGTTTGTATTTTTCCACATAACTATATTCTTCTCGTTTCTACTTGTTTTCCATTAGACAAGAACTGAGAAATAATTCTAAATGGTTATGTAAATAATAGTCGTGTGCATCAAGTTAACAATTATTTTGTAAATGATTGTTTTTACAATTAATATCGCTTATACATCGGAAACATCGGAAATAACTTCAATATACATATATGCCGCTTAGTTAAAAATTTATATCATTTAAATATTTATTGTATACGACAGTACTAATTCGGCATCAATATGGTTACGTAAGTAATGTACACACGAGTACGCCAGGCATTGCTAGAAGTCAAGGTTATGAGACCGGTTTCCTGCATATGAATGAAACTCGTTGCTCACCTGAATTCCATGATAATAAGAATTTATCTGAAATTTAGTTGTAGGCAAATGAAAATATTCAAATTACTTTTTTTCAAATCTTTGAATAACAGCATTTCTTAGAGCTGTTTTCGTTAATAATTTTTTTGTTTACTACATTTTATTGTCATTACTCACAGCCTTAGGGTTATGTACGTTTCAATATTTTTCCGATTGGAAGATGTTTTATTGAAAAGGAAGATATACAATGATTGAATTCAATAAAATCGTCGAATTGGGTACAGCAGAATTATGATATGCGATATCTTTCCTAATTTAATTATGCACAGGCCATTAGCTTTTAAAGAAAGCTTAAAATTAATGGATTGAAAATTTTCTCAATTCACTGAGCCATAAGCTAATATCGGTTCAATAGATTAAAATTGCGTGAAAATGGATCTCTTAATTTTATTTACTTTAGAATAACATTCAAATGAGTTTTCAATGTCAATAAAAAAAAAAGTCTGAAATAATCTTTATTGTTCCATTCTTTATGTCAGTTTTATAATGACTTCAATTTTTAATTACATTTTATAATTTAGAACCCAAAAATAGAAAAAGCTTTCAGTTTTTAGTATTCACTCGCGCTCAAATTAAATTAATTTTACAAAAAGCATAGCATTTAGGTTTGATGAGACAAACAATATAAGTGAGTAACAATTTAATATCAGAAATTATAATATACCTACATATACCTAGTCAAAGGCATTCTGGAATGATTGGTCAGAGACTAGTATTTGATTATAATGGAATGTCTAAGCACCGCAACTTTATAATAGAACAGGTAAATAGTTTCACACTAAAATAAGAAAGCAAACAGTAGTCTATGACATATCCTTCCAGACTGCTTTGACTATATCTGTGTATGTACTAATCCTCAACATCTTCCACGTATTTCTGATAGCATCATTGTTGTACTTTACTAAAATTATAACCCCTCCGCTATTATATGCAGTAAATTATCCATTTCAAAGAGTGAGGTTCAAAAAGTTTTTTTGAGATTCTATGAACTGAAGGTGAAAATTACAAGGAATTTATTCAAAGTTCGTTCGAACAATAACAAACTTTTTCCTGCGGTTCGTTGAATGTAAATTCTATAATGAAGCAATACCCTTTAATCTCATTTCATGAGAAAACCTTTTCTGATTCTTATAACTAAGCACCAATCGATCCAAATCCAACTTTCTGAAAAAACAATCATTGTAGAAAAACAGCTCAATTGTAGTTCTTCAGTAATTGCTCCATTAGAAGTCTCTTCGAAAGAAGGGTTCAGCAGGCTAACTCAAATAAAATCCACTAAGATTGATCTAGGTGTTTTGGGGTTTTGCGTTAAAAAACAACTGAATTAAGTTTTGAATATATTCGCCGTTTTATAAAAACTGCAGTTGGTCTATTTTGGTCGTTTTATAAAACCAGAATTATGACCAGAATATAAAACTTAATAGAATACTGACTATTTTATATTCTGGTTTGTTCGTTGGACATTTTAGAAACAGCTTGAGAAGATTTTGTCATTTCCAAACGTAACTAATACTAATTTGGACGGATAAGCCAAAATGTAAAATAATCAAACTACTTTATCGGTTTTGGTGTCTTGGTGTCTTGCTTTTCTTTCTCTCGCATTACTACTGCCAGCTTAAAGTAAGACGGTTCAATTTCTTTTTTTCTCGAAGACAACATTTTTCAGTAAACAAGATAATGTGGTACCCGATCAGAAACCTCTTTTATGCATGAAGCTGCCGTTGAAAAGGTAGCCAATTCTTTTATTCTTTAGTTGTTCCAAATCGTTTTTAATTGTGTCCTATCGTGTTTCCTATTTTGAAGTATTTATTTGAATTTCTGCCAATCTATCAATAAGCCGTACAATTAAGGCAGTCAAAAGATCAAAAACTCTATAGTTACATTCCCTGCAGTGTTTTTAGATGCAAAGCCCAAAATCATAATCAAACAAAAAATTTAAAACTACCAAGAAAGTATTGCAAAACAAAGACAAACAAAATTGTGCTACCTTTTAGCAACATAATCACATTCGTGCAAATATGAGTTTTCTCCTCTATAGGTTTTCCAAACCGTTGTGGGTTTGTAATATTTATTCAATAACTTTATATTTAATCTGTTTTTGAATAAAATAATTTAATTTAGAAGTGACAAGCAGAACGCAATGATCTTTGTCTTTCTAGGGATCTATTTGGGTTCAAAAACCATTAGATAAATGGGCCACAACAGTATTAAGTATGAGCAAAGTTCACTGACCTTTTGTGCTTGAAATTCGGTATCCTATGATAGCAGAAGCTTAAACAAGCTAACTAATACTAGACGTGCTCACTTCTTTTGCCAAAATTTGACTGGAAGCATTTTCCATTCAAGTATTAATGCATTGATGATAATAAATGTTGTTAACGCAACGTCCACATTCTTTTTTTTTATTGCTGATTGTGCCCAAAAAGCCAAATTAAGCAAAAACCTTTATGAAAATGTATATCAATCATTCAAGTTTTGTATGTTGTTTTACATTGGAATTCGGTTTAATGAGTCTAGAACAATGACTACTCAATAATGCTTTGTCAAGGTTATGAAAAAAATTTCGAACAGTTTTAGATTTCACAAAAGGATTGAGATGGAAAGGTTGCATTTCTAATACATTTTGCCCAATGTTATCCAAACATTTCCACAGTCCATAATTCAAATGGAAGTACAAGGTAATAAGAAGTTTTTTAATTACTATATCGTTTGGCTAGTTGCTAATTAACGACTACAGATCCCCAATTTAACAATGTTTGAAGACAATTTCGTGTAGAGACAAAATGAAGAAACGTTTGATTTGGTTTTTCCTCACATATCTTTGAACGCATTTGACTGATTGACATCATGTCAAAATTGTCCCTAAAAGTAAAAGTCTGTTGTTGAAATAGAAAAAATAATGGTTAACACGCAGGAAACGCGTCGAAAGGAAGATATGGAAGAAATTTCAAGGAAATTGAACAAGAATGTATCACACGTCCTGGAACTGGAACTGGAATGAAAAAAGCTGCAACTGATAACTAGAGCGGCTTAGCCCCCCTGTCAGGTTATAGCGCTCGCCTTCTTTATAACCCTCTTAACGATGCACGGAAATGACCGCCTGCGATCATTGCTTTGTTAAAAGAAGATACTCTTATGTCAGTTTTTCTGTTTTTAAACCCCATGTATTTGCAAATCAATGATCTTACTAAGAAGCTGCCAATACTTTATTCTGAATTCAAAAAATTAACGAATAAGAAATAGTTTATATCTTTTCGTCCCGTTAAAAGTAAATTCGGAAAAACAAAGACAGTAGCTTCAA
>VTPC01008764.1:149662-173470 GCA_011009095.1 Ignelater luminosus | reverse complement strand
TCTGATATTTTGACTCGTTTTACATTATAAATGAAATATCATTTTATTCCCCTAAATATTCTCGCACAAAAAACGCCTGAATGTAAATCCCCCGAGAGTGTAACCACTATCGTTATAAAAAAATCCTGAAAAGCTTTTCTATCTAGTCCATACCGTGCCCTACTGATTGAAACTCATGAATAAAAACAGTTTTAATGCTCACGATATCATTTGTTTAGGTTCAGTAAATTATGAAACAGAATCAATTCCCCGTATTGATTTTAATTTGAATTATTTAGCTAGACACAGATACCACTTTTACAAAAAGCGATACTACCACTTGTAAACACACTCCTCGCATATCTCTCACTTACCTTCTGAATTGAATTGCACCAACAAAAAATTTATTACGAAATAAAGAAACACACACACCCGCACGAACGCATACACGAAAATCTTTTAGGCTATACAGTTTTATAGAAAATAAAAAAGAACTTTTATAGGAAACCTTTGGAACGACAACGACTCTATCACTACATAAGTGGCGCTTTTGAAATTCCAATGCGAGTAACCTAAACAGGCAACCATACATAAATTCTTCTGTTCTGTTTTTCTAAATTTAATAGCGAACAATTTTATTTAAAGCGGAAAAGTTCTTTTCGGCTATCGACTACTCAAGACTTTTTCACTTGAACACCTTCTGTATCTGCATTTGGCAGCTTGACAGGACGCAGTGCAGCGGAATTTTTAAAGCACCGCTTCGAGTAAAACAAAAGCGTTTTTACGTGTTCTTTTGTTGAGAGGAAAGTTAAAATGCTGCAGAAGTAAAATTTGCTGTTGTAGTTGTTAGTTGTTGGAAAGAGAAAAGGGGATTTCTGAGGTTCAGTTGATAGCGGACTTTTGTTATTGACATTCCTTTAAAATGCCAGTGGGGTAGATGGACACTTGAAAAGAATTGGACAGTTTCATGGAAATTACGTTTTTATCTCTCACGATTAAATCTATTTTTAGTTGTTTTTACTAAAACGAGCAATTTATTAGTCTGTAAATTAATCTGAAATTGAGTTTATTTCCTTGGAGATTAACGAACTTGGAACGTGTTGATAAAAAATTGTTTGTAAACAGAGTTATATAATTTTCTAAATGGTACCAAGTTTCGTGTTATATTGAAGTTGGAATGGCGCCGCCTATGATAAAAGAAAGCGTCTATCCTCCCATCAGGTCCAGAAGTAGAAGTTGTGTAGTAAGGTAAGGAGCTTCTTCTGAACGGCCAAGCAATTCAATTAACTGCGGATCGGAGCACGCAAAGGCTTTTTACGGACAGAGCTTCGTGGTTTGATCTCAACTTATAAACATCCGTCAAATTGCAAGTGCTTATAATGGAATTAAAATGAAAATAAAGGATAATAGATTGGTTCCTGTTTTCGATTTTGCTTTCCTTTCTGTATTAGACACCCTTTTAATCGAAGTCGTAAGTCGTGTCGTCCACGAATTCCGCCCCCTTTTAAGAATTAAAACGGTCAATTACTTTCAGATAATGAGAAAACGCCCGAATTTCTTTGCTTCGCAATTGAGATTTTTACTAAACAAATAGAACAGTTTGCTGAATATGCGCTTCTTTGTTAAATATTCTTCTTACCTAAATTTAAATTGTGCTGAAAACGAGTACTTCACAAATACTTGTTATTTACACCTTGAGTTAATTATGTAGAAAGGAGATTTTTATGAAGGAGGAATGTAAATAATTCTTCAACTTCCGTCGTTTTGGAAACGCTCAACATTTTTTTTTTCTCAAACATTTTTGATTGTATTAAAATCGGCATGTAGTTAGCGAGATGAAATTCTTGAAAATTTCCTGCTGTAAACGTCTCTAAGCATCTTCTTATTTACTTTATCTAGTCCTTTTCACTTCTTCTTTCAATCTGGATTAGGACCAATAAGATGCAGTTCATTTCAGGATCACGGTTCGCTTCAATTATTCCTTTTGTGAACTGAACCTTTCATTAGAAATTCTTTCAAAACAGGAACTTCGTCCTTCACATAGTGACTAATTTGCTATAGACTGTCTATATGAGGATCAATCTAAGCATAAGAAAGGTTTGATCAGTTATCTTCATACATACAAAAATTAATGCCATCTACAATAAATGCTTAACCAGGCAAAGAATTCAACCTTCTGGAAACCATAATCAAAAAGAGCAGACTCCGCGAAATCGAAATCTCACCTACTGATTGTAGGCTTTTCTAATATAGAAGAATATAAGGTCTGCATCCTAATCGGCACGACTGTAAGAAAGGTAAATCAGCAGAGGATACGGTAATCTCAATAATAGAGTTATTAATTAAATTAATTAAACATCAAATGCCTCATTGCGATCTCTGTTGATTTCTCTATAGCCTTCAACAATTTATGGTGGCCTGCTCTGTTTAAGAGACTGTGATCTTTGCTGACCTAAAGAACTTTGTAAGGCCAGATACGGTAAACATGCAATGTTCAGGATAAAAAAATGCCCAAGAAAATATCAAAAGGGCAGCTCTGGAAATAACGTTGCAACAGTCTGAGGCATCCAAGTCAAACTACCGGCTGGATGATTTGAACTATCTAGCTCTGCAGCTTCACTTTATAATCCTTCTTCTTTGTCTTACCGTCACCAAAGCATCTTCCTATTCTCTTAGTTCTTTTTCGATCTTCATTCATGCTCAAGTTTCTTCTAGCTCAAGTGTTTTAGCTATCTTGAGCAGACTTTATCCAATGGAATTAAACATAAAACCTAACAGTTGTACTAAAATATATATCTAATTCTGAATCTTCTTGTGTAAGCAGATTTAATATTTTATGTTACACTTTTGGCTTCTGCAGGTGTTGTGTCTAGCATTGCTTTTCCGAAAAGGGATCGTCAGCTTCTTTACAACGTTTTGCCAAAATCGCATCTTCTTATTCGCATATAGAACTAATCTTCTCTTGGCACTCGTCTTCTGTTTGAATTGTCGAAATCGATAATATGCGATCTGACTCTTCTGTACGACATTTTGGTGTTTTTACTTTCTTACATTAACTCAGAGATTTGGCATGGAATATTCTAGACTTCTTGGCTTATTCTGTCTGTTGTTCTCTTGTCATTATAGCGGATAATCTTTGGTAATCAGTCTTCCTTTTTCTTTTTCCGCTTTTAGCTTTAGTGGTTTGAAATATTTGTTTGTTTTTCTTCGTGAATCCATTTTGGTGTGGTACAGTTAGAAGCTTTATCATTTCCAGATTTTGTCAATCTGTATTGAAGTTTCTTTTGATCTGGTGCTTGTTTAGGATTTTTCCTGTAGTTCCTTTGACATATGGAAGAGCTTGCTTTGGTGACTTGTTGTTTTTTTCATTTATTAGTACTTACAGAGCCTATTTATGTTTTTTTCTGCGAGTCCATTCTGGTTTAGTGCAGTTGAAAGTTTTATGATCTTCTAGTTTTTGTTTTCTGCACGTGCTGTTCTAGTCTAATAAGTAGAACAATGTTAACTTCTTCTGTCTGACTGAAGGTTGCTTTGATCTTGTGTTTGTTTAGGATTTTGCTTATTTTTCCTGGTATTTCTTTGACATATGGCAGATAAGCTTTGGTAACGCGTTTTTCTTATTTTTTACTTCTGGCTTTGACTTTAGTAATTGTAGAGCCTTTGTATGTTTTTTTCTGCGAGTACATTCTGGTGTAGTGCAATTAGAAGTTTTATGACCTTCCAAGTATTTGTTTTCTGCACGTGCTGGTATAGTCTAATAAGTAGAACGATGTTGACTTCTTCAGTCTGACTGAAGGTTGCTTTCATCTTGTGTTTGTTTAGGTTTCTGCTTATTTTTCCTATTGTTGTTTTGACATATGATAGATAAGCTTTGGTGACTTGTTTTCTTCATTTTTACTTCTGGCTTTGGGTTTAGCTTTTGTTTTTTTCTGTGAATCCATTCTGGTGTAGTGCAGTTAGACGTTTTATGATCTCCTTAGTTTTTGTTTTTCGCAAGTGCTGTTCCAGTCTAATAAGTACAATAACGTTGACTTCTCGAGCCTGTCGGAAAGTTGCTTTGATGTTGTGTTTGTTAAGGTTTCTGCTTATTTTTTCTGTTGTTCTGTCACATATAACAGATAAGCTTTGGTGGCCTGTTTTCTTCTTTTTTTTTACTTCTGACTTTGACTTTAGTACTTCGTCGTCGTATCCTTTATCGGCCTATTTCGCTTTGCCAAAGCTTTCTTGGTCTGCCGATACTTCGTCGGCCTCTACGGTTATATCTTCTGATGATGTTTGCTATCCTTCTTTCTTCCATTTTATTTAAATGTTCTACCCATTTTTGTTTATACATTCTTGCTTTCTCTTGTAATGATTCTACTTTCAGTTAGTTTCTTATTGTATCATTCCTTATTCTGTCTTCTCTTGTGGTTTCTTTTATTCGTCTTAGAAATCTCATTTCAGCTGTTCTTAGAGCTTCGGTTTCCTTTTTTGTTTGTACCCATGTTTGGCTACCATACAATGCAACTGGAACGCTTTAGTACTTACAGAGCGTTTTTATGTTTTTTTCCGAGAGTCCATTCTGATGTAGTGCATTTAAAAGTTTTATGATCTCCTACTTTTTGTTTTTCGCACGTGCTGTTCTAGTCTGATAGAAAGACATTGAGTTTCTCAGCCTTTCTGAAGATTGCTTCGATCTTGTATTTGTTTAAGATTTTGCCTATTTTTCCTGTTGTTGTTTTGACATATGATACATTAGCTTTGGTGACTTTTTTTCCTTTATCTTTTACTTCTGGTTTTGGGTTTAGTACTTTTAGAGCCTTTTTTTTCTGTGACTGAATTCTGATGTAGTGCACTTAGAAGTTTTAATGTCTCTAAGTATTTGTTTTCCGCGCGTGCTGTTCTAGTCTAATAAGTAGAACAATGTTGACTTCTTCAGTCTGACTGAAGGTTACTTTGATCTTGTGTTTGTTTAGGATTCTGCCTATTTTCCCTGTTGTTCTTTTGACGTATGGCAAATTAGCTTTGGTGGCCTGTTTTCTTGTTTTTTCTTTCTTCTGGCTTTGGCTTTAGTACTTTTAGAGCCTCTTTATGGTTTTTTCTGTGAGTCCATTCTGGTGTAGTACAGTTGGAAGTTTTATAGTCTCCTTGTTTTTGTTTTTCGCATGTGCTGTTCTAGACTAATAAGTAGAACGATGTTGACTTCTTCAATCTGCCTAAAGGTTGCTTTGATGTTGTGCTTGTTCAGGATTCTGATTATTTTTTCCGTTATTTTTTTGACATATGACAGATTAGCTTTGGTGGCCTGTTTTCTATTTTTTTTTGTTTCTGGCTTTGGCTTTAGTACTTACAGAAAATTTTTATGTTTTTCTCCGTGAATCCATCCTGGTGTAGAGTGCAGTTAGAAGTTTTATGATCTCCAAGTATTTGTTTTCTGTACGTGCTGTTTAGGGCGTTCTAGAGTCTTTCTTATGTTTTTCTCTTTGAGTTCAGAAATTAAGTCATTTCTTTGTTTACTTTTTTCACGACTGCTGGACTTTGTGGTTGATTTGGTGACTAGTGTGGAGTGCAATTGGGCTTCATGATAGTTAGATCTACCATTAACGTCCTGCATGTATGGAAATTGCGTCTATACTTTTACTTTCATTGTAAACTTGATCACATTGCTTTCTACATGCGTTCAAATCACAGAAGTGTCGTCGACGTATCTCAATCACAATTTAGGATTGTGACTTGGTGTTTGTAAAGATCTTCCATGAACAGATCGACTATGAACGGCAAGGAACTGTTGATTTGTTTGTATTGTTGCTCTTTGTATATGAAGTATTCCACACGAACACCAAGAGCAAAAAGCAGACAGCAGCTGCAAAAACATGATAATATCAAATATGTTGATGGTTCTCTTCAGAACCAAAGAGGATTTATGCAAGAAAACACCCGAAAGAAGAATGGTGCTAATATAAATTTTTTTTATAAACATTTTATGAAAAGGGCAATTAGGATTGTTGAACCATTTGGCGTCTAGAGCTACTTTTCATGGACATGGTGACGTGATCTAATTTCTTCTTTAGAAAAGCTGAAACTACTTCTGTTGGAAATTTATTGAGAAAGGAAGATTAAAACGAGGTCAGATGGCGAAGTATGATGTCTTTAAAGCAATGATCTACAATTTGATTTGGTGATTTGAAATTATTTATGGTCTGTCATCTACTTGAATCCCATGCCGACAAGATCTATAACTAGAGATCATTCGAAGGCTGTGGAACTGATTATTTGTAATTGTTTCTAATGAAGAAGATTGTCAATTTGACAGATAATTTTTTCACAGTCTCCTAAATACTGAAATATAAATGATTGCTTGTTATGATTAATGCATGCCTTTATTAGAGTGAATGAGGAATCGATAAACCAAACTTAGAAAAACGCTGCTGACCCTGTATAAGGTCAGACTGGTCATAGTGTACAAACAAAGGAATAATTCAATTGATCACTGATAACAGTCAAGCAGGCCTGTTCAAATGAACGAACAACTGGGTATTTTTCTTCGCTTAGTTGTAGTTATTTTATTTTGAAAATTGCAAGTAATCTTTGTTCCTTTTTGTCTCTGCCGATACTTAATCTTTGATAGCATCTGCAGTTATAATTGAAAACTCGTTACTGCCCAATTCGAATTTCTTCAAACCAGATCTTTGTTGAAATGCCTCGCGTTTTCGGGTTACCCAAAGTTTTTGAGTTGGACGTCTTAGCCTGATTATACTCGTTCTAACCAAAACGTATTTTTGGGAAGTTAAAATTTCTTTCTCTTAACTTTAAACGCAATGGTTTTGGATTGGTCTAATTTACTTTAGTAGGATTGGATTGAATTGGTTCTAAACCTTTTGACTTGAACCATCCAAAGCTGGGATCATGGAAAGCCCAAACAGTTGTACTGTGAGATACATTCTTACATTCTTTAGATTGAATTTGGCTGAACTTTTTGAGCTCGTCATGTTTAATTTAACGTTTTAGTCTGATCTCATTCTTCCAATGAAGATATTTTCTTTGTTTTATCAATTTGGACCATTCGGGTTTTTGCATTTGATTGCAAATGTTTTTTTGAGCATGTCAAGTTTGTTTCCAACTAAAAATATATTTTAGATTCCATAAATGTTATAAACAAACCATAAATTGTATTTGTAATGCAAATATTTACTATAACGAGTGCATTTACCTAAATAAAGCTTTACTGAATGAAACAGTCTGTTATATTTTCAAAAAACTTGCAACCCTAGCAAACTATCAACGATTGATCGCGAATGTCATTTCTAAAGGGGAAATAATAGGGAGAAATTTTGAACGAACCTGCTTCAGTTTGATTGACGGAGTGTAACCAAAACATTTATTTTAAACGTTTTTGAATTATAATTAGATTTTAATGTTTTCAATCAAACAAATTTGTTTTTTTTAAATACTGCGTGTTCATTTCATCCAAATAATAAATTTTAAAAAGGAGATCAGTTAAAATGTCTCTTCTTGTAGGCGCCAAATTTTTCTTTCTCTTAACTGATAATTTTACAATTTTATCATCAAAAGTACTGTACGTAATTTAGCTTATTAGCTCAAATAGCACTTGATGTAAACGCTTTGCATTTTACCGAAGCTTTCCATTAAAACACCAACATTCTCTTTATCGTCTAGACTAGAATCAATTAACCGGCGGCGTTTAGTGACTGCTTACAGCAGTGGTTGGAAGAAATAAAAGTTTGTATGAAAATTTACTGTGTAGGTGTGGGAACAATCCAAAAAGCTGTTAGTTGGTACATATTTTCAACGAAAAAAGGTTTTTCAAAACTATGAAAACTTGATATTATTGTTAGGGGAGAATAAATTTGTAAATACCAGGCTTTCAGCAAGAAATCCCATGAAGGAATAAAACTTTAGTGTTATTGTACAACAAATTTATATTTTATGAAATCGTTGCTTGCAATAATACACCTACATATATGTATATACAGGGTGAGTTTTTTTTAGATGTTTAGTATGGGGATCTCGGAAACTAGCGGAGATAGAGAGACGATTAAATGGGGAAAGAATTGCAGTTTTACGAGCTCAATTTAATGAGGTTTTTGTTTGAAAATGAAAAGAAAAAAAGATCATAATTTATTTATTTATAAAAATTACTATGTCAAGTTGTATATCGTTAGAATCGTTGAAAAAGGGCCTTTTTTATGAAGTCATGGCCGACTATGGCTTCCATTAGAAAAAACATAAACTTGTGTCATAACTCAAACATTACAGCTTAAATAAAAAATTCGGTTAGACTGTATTATTAAGCACATAATTACCTGCAACTTTCGTCTTTACACATTTTTTCTAAAGTCGATAATAACAGAGCCATAGGCACCGAACCAAATAACAAAAAAATTGTTTTTGCGAGATATCTAGTTAGCCATGCATTTTTTCCAAAAAACAAAAAGCTCATTAAATTGAGCTCGTAAAACTGCAATTCTTTCCCCATTTAATCGTCTCTCTATCTCCGCTAGTTTCCGAGATCCCCATACTAAACATCTAAAAAACTCACCCTGTATACACGCTCGGTTGTTAAAAAGAAAAAAATACCACAGAAGTCAAATTTGCTATTTGGTAAACAATCGTTCTAAGAATTTTATTGCCTTTTTCTCAATAAATTTGGTATAAGTCGACGCCTTTTGCTTTGCAACAAAAACTAACACTTTTAGAAGAAGCAAGTGGCGGGTTGCAGCTGCCTAGCTGGGCTATGGATTCTTGGTGTTTGGGAACCAAAAATATTAATTGTGCTTGCCAATTTTTGCTGAATCTTGGAAAAACGACCGTTACATGGAAATAAGAAGAGAATTATGAAGAGAATAACACAAGAAATGAACCTCAACTGTTACTGTTGCGGAAATTTTAATATTTGGATAAACAATTATCAGAATGTAAACAAAAACATTAAATTCGAATTTGGAATTGTCTAAGTGGACAGATTCTGTAGAGATTACAATACAAAGGATTACCCTTACGTGCTTTGTGCTTTGAACTAAGGTAGGTGAATATCCGCTTATGAAGGGAATCGTACTTGCTAGTGAAAATCGATTTGGGTAGAAACAAATATTAATAATCTAGTTGTACATACATGTAATACAATATTGATATGATTTATGTAATAATAATAACGCATTTAGAAAATTCAAAAAGCTCTTGTCTCTTAATTTTGATTTTATCACTCTTAAAGTTTCAAAAACTCCTTGTTAATGTGATACAGGCTTAGAGCACCACGCAAATTTTTTTTAGCCGAAATAACTCTTCTTCAATTTGTATTTGTGACATTTCTCTATAACAAAAATTGTTGCGGAAACTCCTTAAAAGATTTACTGTTAAAGTATGTGCATTTACAGTAGGCTATTTTCGGTGAAGGATTTAGAAAAAATAATTTGAAGTTTCACGGAATTACCGATTTTGTCTGCGATCCAATAAACTGATTCGTTGAAAAGTAAACTTCCTGGTATCCTATAACCCACTAAAGCTCTTGTGATGGAAAGCTGAATTTTTTATCAAACGCCAATACAATCTCGAAATTTATTGCTTGGAAATTGCATTTTTTTCTTTCAGAGTTTTTCCGGGATGTCAGGGTTGTCGGACGTGAAAGACGGATCTCGTTGCTTTATTTAAAAAATGTCTACATATATAATTTAGGAGCAATTTTTCTATTGTGCCCTTGTAATTGCTCCTCTTTGAGCCGATGTTTCATCAATGAATTTCGCATTACAGTTTTCCTTTTATATGGTTTCTAACGGAAATCATATGGATTTATCTTGCAAACTATCAATAAAAGCTTTGTGGGGGTGTTGTGTGGGGGAGAAAAGCGTGGAGATATTTTTCCAATTTTGATCTGGTGGTGATTCACAGAATGACAAATGTTAAAATAGTTAAGGAGGATGACGCAGCAAATTGATTGTGATGTAAATGCAGAAATGCATGGACCGGCGTTTAGCCCTGGATGGATGATTAGACGCCTTCCCGGCGTTTGCAGAGCCCTGGGAGGATTTCTGAGCAATTTATTCCCTCGGGAGCTCGCCCTTGTTTCCACTTTCGATACCATTACAGCGGAATGCGGTCGTAATATATTCTGTCTGTGCAAGGGGATCTTATCAGCATATGCAATACTGTATAATGTTCATGAATCATTTTTATATAGATTTTTATAGGGATTAAGGTCGATTTCAACGTATTCCTGTTTGATTTCAATCAAAATTTGCTGAATGTCTCTGCGGGGTGAAAACGGATTACTAGTAAAAGCACCCAAAAGGAAGAAATAGTAAGCTAATCTTGTAACACGTCATGTTGAAATATCCTGTAAGTCTGAAAAAAAATTACTATCCGATAACCATTTTCTTCGCGAACGCAAATCTCACGTGTACGTGCTATAAAACGCTACCTCACGCCGGCCACAAATAGGAATCAGGCGGAAAACGGAAATAAAAAACCCTGCCTTTAAAAAAGTTTCATCATTATACAAGAAAGTTTGCAAAACTTTTCCGAAAAGGGAACCTGACACACGTCACCATAAAATACCATTTCCTTCACGTGCAATTTTAGATACTTTCATGTTCTTCATTACTTCCTCTAACCGTGCTATATAGGATACCATCGGAATTTTTTCATTTATATTTTTATATGAGGATAATCCGAGTTTAGTATCGCTAAAAACTTTAGGGAAATTTTATTGTGTTCCATCCCATTTGATACTATACATTCTTTTTTTATTTCGTAAAATATTTGTGTTGCTTTTTTGTTTATGCTGTACCAGAAATTAAATTATGCAGAGTAGAACGAATCTGGATTTTTAAATGGCATAACATGAATAAAATGAAGTAAATGTGGCATTTCGTATCTAGAAGAATCGGCAAAAGAGAAATTTAGACCGCGTGAACTTTGATGTATAAACAACTATTATAACCGTTCATCTAACCTTACTCTATTATAATTATTATAATCTTCTATAATTAAATATAACACAAATTCAAAGTAGCTCAAAAATTGCGTGACTGAACACTAACTGCAAATGTTTATTATACTACTAGTATCCCTAGATTTTGTTTTATTGAGATTATACTTCATCAAGGACATTGTAAAATTTCAATCTGCAATTTTGATTAATTCAAAATGATTGATTCACTATATCTGAATAAATTACTTACATTTTTTTCTCAGAAATATCTAAAATCTATAAAACTTTTCAAACTAGAGAGATGATCTCAGACCAAACTTCAAAATTCAAAAAGTCCACTCTACTACAAGTTTCCACTCTTTACTAGGCGCACAAGTTTTTCTAAAACTTACCGCCGCCATTGCTTCTCTGCACTCACTGACTCGATCTCAAAACAAGTTAAAAAGCGTTTTATTATTAGCCACCTGCCTATAGTGTTTACTTTACAGGGCTAAAATACATCTCAAGACTGCATTATGTTTTCTAATTTCTTTGTTTAGATCAAATAAATAGAAATGATCTAGTGTCTGGTAGATTTCAAAAACATGCAGCAATATTTTCAGAAATAATTTTGCAATTCATGATTACACATGATGTTTGTTCACATTTTTAAAAGTCATCCTTATCCCATCGTTCTTGATAGTTAGAAATCAGATGTATCGTTCAGTTGCTTCATTGAAAAGGTGCACACATTTTTTCGTTTCTCAACATTACCTCTGAGTCTTGCTATAAACTGCCTTGTGCCTTTTTTTTTTTATCATTAAACGAAAGCACCACACACAAATTTCGTTATTGCAAAAATATATTTAAGCGAATAGGACTGTTTTTTGTAGTAAAAACTGGTGCTATAAAAAGCTGAACTCAAACACATAATGGCTCACACACAACATTGTCTCAGTACAAATCAAAACGCGCTTTATTATTAGTCGCCTACCGTTTAAATTTTCTAACTCATTACGAGTCTGTATGAAACATTTCAAGTAAGATGCACAAAGTAATTCTACTCGTGTTTGTATCCTTCTCTCTTAACATAGACGAAATCCAATTTTTACCCACTGCACCGTTGTTAGTCGACGCAACTCGACCTGTATTTGCATTTATTTCTTCTAAAAGTTGGAACTCATTTCGTGTTTGCATTTAGCCATCCTAAGAAAGCTAATGAAGAGTAAAGCCCGACCTGGGGCCACCAAAGGTGGCTCTTTGGAATGCCAAGCCCGATTTGTGTTTGCATTTATGTTTTTAAGAAGATGGATAAAAGCAAAGCTCGATCAATGTTCTTATTGCCTCTTTTAAGACAGGAAGATCTTGTCTTTTGCATTTTAACGGCTCCTAAACGCTCATTGTCTGAATACAAGTTAAAACGCACTATATTATTAGTCATCTACTAAACAAATTTCCGATTCATTGCCTACGAATTTTCTAGATGTCGATTGTATGCAGTATAACGTCTTGAAGGAAAATAAATACAAAGTAATTTTTGCATTTGGATTCTATAAGAAGCTTAATAGCAAAAAAGACCCGATTTTGGGCCTGCTGGAGGGTGAAGTCAGATCTGTGTCTGCATCTAACCCTAAAGGGGCTAATCCGATCTGTGTTTTGCATTAATTTCCCCAAAAACTGGACTGGAAAGTCCTTGGCGGTTCTTGCACATATTGCTCATTGTCTCAATATAAATTGAAAGATACTTTTTTATATCCTAACGACTTACTCATTACAAGTCTTTAGCATGAATGCAGTGTACGGTGTAGTATGTTTGTATTTTGCTCTTTGAAATGACTATTGTTAGCACTTAGTCTTTCTAAGAGGTTAGTGAAGCACGAAGTCCAAACTGTGCTTTTATTTAGCTTTCGTAAGCCTGTTAATGAAGCTCGCAATCCGACTCGTCCCCAAACACATTCTCTCAATACAAGTTAAAATGTGCTTTATTGTTAGCCATCTACTAGACATTTTTGACTCATTACGAATTTTCTACTTGATAACGATATACATAGGTACTGCGTAACATCTCAAAGGAAATCAATACAAAGCAATTTTATTAGCTGCGTTAGAGAACTCAGTTCGTATTTATTTCCTTGAAGATGATTAAATGTAAGGTTTGGGCAGCACAGGTAATTCGTTGAAGGACGCAGTCCGGCTCGTGTTTTCATTTAGTCTTACTAAGAAAGGCAATGGAGGGCAAAGCCCAAATTCATACATCCCACTGCATCCCATGAGATAGCAATGCATCCGATGAGATATCAACGCATCTCACCGGATTCCAATGCATCCCTTGAAATTTCAACTCATCCCATGAGATTCCAATGGATCCCTTGAAATTCCAATGCAACCCTTAAAATTCCAATGCTTTCCTTGAGATTTCAACGCACCCCATAGTATTCTACTGCATGCCATGGGATTCCAATGCATCCCATGAGTTTTCAATGCATCCCTTCAGATTTCAACGCATCTTGAGCTTCCAATAAATTCCAACGCATCTCTTGGAATTCCAATGCATCCCTTGAAATCAACGCATCCCATGGGATTCCAATGCATCCTATGAGATTCCAATGCATCCTATCAGATTTCAATGCATCAAATCAGGTCTTCGCGCATTCTGCAAGAATCCAACTCATTATAACTCGTCTGTAGTGGTTTCAGTGAACGCCATTTATAAACAGTCAATCATTTCAACGTTTAGGACACGGCCTAACGCTGATTTGCATACGCGATTAAATTAGTAATTAGTGCAACATTTTGTTTTACACAACAAGACATCTAGTACAGTGCTCGTGACTAGCAAACAAAAATTCGTATTCACATCAGGTAAAACGTTATCTTGCAAGAAAATCAAGCTTTGCGTTGGAATCTGATGGGATGCATTGGAATCTCGTGGGATGCGTTGAAATCGGAAGGGATGCATTGAAAACTCATGGAATGCGTTGGAATTTTAAGAGTTGCATTGGAATTTCAAGGGAAGCATTGGAATCTCATGGGATGCGTTGATATCTCATGGGAGATGCATTGATATCTAATGGGATGCACTGGTATGCAGCGGGATGCATGAAAATGATAGAGATGCAGTGAATGGGATGCAATCTAGCATGACCCCCTTGGGCGATCACAGACCGACCTGTATTCGCATTGATTTTTCCTCAGGAAGTTAGTGAATGGCAAAATTTTATTAGTGACTGCTTACCAAACAAACTTTCTGACTCATTACGAGTCATCGATATAGCAAAGAAGGTAGAAGACGACAAGACGTAGCGTCTTAGAGAAACTACATACAAAGTAACTGTACTGGTTACATTGAAGGCGACAGCTAGGCCCTTGTTTATATTCACCTCTCTTGAGATGGTTAACGAAGAGAGAAACTTGAAGTTTGACAACAGCAGGTGGCCTCTTAATGTTAATAGAGAGCGAGATTCGTTCATGGGTCACTATGAGTGACTCGTTGCGGGACGTTGCAAGGCGATTTATTTTTATATTTGCCTTCTTTAAGAAGGTTATTTGAGAACGAAACACAACCTTTAGCGGAGGACGTAACCCTATGCGTATGGTGGGTTTATTTTTTCCTGCTAGTTTAGCGCGATGTGGCAACCTGAGTGTGGCTGCGACAGCTCTTATTAGAAAAATCAAAAGACGTTGCTGCCGAGATTAAGAAAATTGAAAAGAAAGACAGTTTTGTTATGTGAAAATTTTTCATCTTATGCAGCAGTGCATGCATTAAATCTTTGCCGCCAAAACTAAATAATCTTAATTTGCTTACCTCCAATAGTTCTCATTTAATCCACTCACATGAATTGCTATGTTTCTTTAAAAAATGCCTGAAGAAAGACAGTGTCGAAGGTATGCGCTGTACCAATATCCAAAACTGGAGCTGATAATTTGAAATCCGGTTTCAGAGAATGTAGCATTGTCCCATTGAATGTCGAGAATCTTTTGAACCAAATGCCATAAATAGAGACTTGCAATGTAGATAACATTCACTTTTTGCAGCTAGAAGATCAGATTCTTTGGAAATATTAAAGAGGACCCAAAGAAAAAAACTAAATGTTCCAGCAGGCAAAAGTATTTATAACGAAACTGACCTTGAAGCAGATATCACAAATAATGGGGCTACTACTTCCTAGGTGCCTGTGAATAAGCACTCGATTCTTCACTCTAACTGCGTTTGGAGGGTAACTCTTTAGACGATGTTGATTTTGATCAGCTAGCAAAAGAAAGCTAAAAGGAAGAGCAGATTGTTCACTACGTCGATGGCGAAAATGAAATTCTCCAAAGTCATTTATCTTACATTCGTTTGATTTCATCGACCTGAAAGCTAAGAAGTAAGAGTTTTTAAGCAGAATGATTTGAGTTTGACGCGATAAAAATAAATAGAAAATGAACAAATTGTTGGACACGAGAAACTAGAAGACTATAATATCAACATTGTTTTCTAATATATGTATCGATGCTGCTTGAATTGACAAGTTAGACTGAACCGACATTATACCAACACGGAAAAAGTAAAGAAAAGTTTGAAAGAGGCTATGGTGAAGAAAGAAGAAAGGAAGATCATCACAGTTATATACAACTTGCGTTTTTTTTCTCGGTTTAAAGCTCAGGCCGATCTTGATATTTATTTAGGAAGCAGTGCAAAAGCAAATCAAAACATTTTTTATGGCAAGAAATACAGAAGACTGGCCTTGTGAATAGTCTCGCGTCAACAATTCTATTTCTGCCAATTCGATCCTCATTGCACTGGCCTAATCCTTTTAGAGTTGTATGGGGATTAGATATTGGAACGAGAATTTGTCAAAGCACTCAAACGTTTTAAGCCAGTCAGCTTTGAATGCCTTTACTATACCTATCAGTTGTTTCAGGTTAACCGGATTTTCCTTCTTGTCTAATTTATCAAACTAGCAAAATTTTATTCTGGCCTAATTTATTCTGGCACGTTTTCTGTTATTTGATCATCAATTCTTATTTGGATATTCTGAGTTCATTATCTTATGTTAGTCTGATTAATTAAAGTGTACAAGTTTAAAACTATCAACTGAATGATCTAAATAACGAACGTGTCACTGTGATCCTATAGGATGAGCTACAATCCCAAATCAAATGAAAGACATTATTTTGAAAACCGTGCTTGGTTTCCAAAGGATTAGAAGTCCAGACTAAATGGTAATACCTTCAACAGAAATTGCACTGAAGAAGCAGCATCAAAAGACGTTTGTCCAAAAGTGTTAGAATAAAACTTTTGCAACTGCAAAACATCAAAGTAGCCGTGGTAGAGTTTTGAAGCTTTTACATCTCAGTACCAGCAGGCATTAAATTTTATCTCGATCAAGTTTTACTGAAAAAGTAAATCTGTGGAAAGTCCAAATGGACAAAATGTAAGGCTAACTCAATATGAATTATTGTTTTTACCTTCTTAAGGCTTAGGGTAGTCTTTGAAAAGAGAAAGAAAGAAACAGTTTGGAAACATTTTTGGGATCTATGAGATGATAGGCCAATGATCTTTCATGGGTGAAGAAGAATCAACATGTTCAACGTGGAAAATTTCTTCTGCCTGTTAAGTCTCGTTCAAAGTGAATATTTTTGATCTCTCTTTGTACCCGAAAATATTTTCTTGGCTTATTTTTAGAATGTAAAGTTAGTTTCGATGTTCCTATATTATCTGTCTTTACCCTATTTGCCTTTTATTGTTTCTTTCTCTAGCTAGAAGACTTTTTAAATTATTAATTACAACAATCAGTTGAAATCCAATTGATATTAACGTGTTTTTTTTTCTTTCCAGGTAATTCACATTAAGAACTACAGCTTTTCAATCTTTTCAGTAGAACATCTGCAAGGTAGTATAATTTTCATATTATCAGAAGTAGTCTACTTTTTCTTTTCAATTTACAATTGTAATACTGAATAGCATGTTTTTTTTATGTTGCCCCTCATTATTAAAATGTAACTACTAGTAACTTTTGCTATAATTGAGTAGAAATTCAAGAAAATTGGTTTGTTTGAAAATTTTAGTAACTCTTCCTGACAGACCTTTTCTATAATGCAGAATTCTTTGTAAAGTGGATCGCTTTGTTTTCTTTCAGCTTATTCTAACTGGGCCATTACTGTATTCACTTAGATATCAATCATGTGATAAAATGTTTTAAATTATTAAACGCATGTAGCAGGAAATTTCTAGGTTTAGCTATAAACTGCAACGAGCACAACAAAATCGTTTAAACTGCATTTCTAGCTTTACTCTGTAAATCTATACGAATGCTGCCTTATACATGTTAAGGATTTTAGCTCTCGTAAAGAAACAGAATGAATAAAAAGACAAAAAGCGTTCTAGTAATAGAAATGGTGGCAAACAAAAAGGTATTTCTGTGTCAATCACCATTCAACTCGAGTCTTCCAAAAATGGCAGGAACCGAAGCAACATTAAGAATTGACGTTACAATGTGATTGGCACCAGTTTACTCCCAACTAACTCAAAAGGTCGTAGCTTCATTTATATTTTATAGGTTGCCATAGAGCACGTCTTTAGGGTCATGTTTAGAATATATAATACGAAATAAAAGTGATACGTAAGCTCTTTGAAGGAAAAGATTGGTGGAAACATGAAGTATAAGTTGTGACATGTAATACGGCGAGATATACTTCATGCAAAATTCAAATTTCGTCGAGGGATTTACATTTGAAGCTTCGTGTAAATATGAACGTATTTTTCTTTATGCCGAAAATACAAGAAAAACTACAAAACTATTGTGTACGGCAATTTTTCATCGGTTTGACTTTTTTTTTGCTAAACTTCCACGCTTTGGTTGTATCAGAATAGGCCGGTTGACAAACAGAAATGTTTATTCTTGTTTTCCCCACATATTTTATAAATTTGAAAAAGTATTCATTAAATGAAAAACAGAAATAATGAAACAAATGTTTGTTTGAAAAAAATATCGTTTATACCTAAAATTTAAGATAAAATAAACTTGTAATTACGAAAAAATGTTTATTTATCGTCCTTGTTACCTTTTTTAAATGATTTTCGTGGGGCGAAATAAATTATTTTCTCTTTAACTAAATAAAAAACATACACACAAAACGTAAAAACGAAATAAAATATTTGAAATATCGAAAGGGAAAATTTAATTTAAATTATTTATTGGAACAATATCGAGGTCGACGGGAAAATATTCAATTTATAAGAGGTTGCATCCCTGGAGTTAAAGGGTTGTTTGTTATAGCAACCGAGCTGCCAGGTTCGAGGTTGAAGTAGCGGTGGCCATTAATTTATTTGATGAAAGAAAGCAATTGAGAAGTGACTTTCTGAATAATTTGAATATTTACCGATGCCTGATCTTCTCAAGATTAAATTTTGGGCTAAAAAATGATTATTTTGATGTTTCAAAATGCAACAAGGACCGGTGCACTTAAATATGTAACCGTAATAGCTAAAGCAATTTGCTTTGAAATTTGGCAAAATACCAATACAGTGAAAAATCTCATAAGAGGAAATTGGGGTTTAATGTGATTCTTCTGCAACATTTACTCCGTTTGAAATCCAGTATCCGAGACCATTTTTTTCATCAAATTCAAAAATGTGAAACGAACGACCATCGGCATGCAGAGAAAGATTTCTTGAAGGCCTAACCTTTTATACTTCTGGAAAACTTAGTATCTCCAGTTTTTCCAATCGATATCTGCTTTCTTCTGCAATGCTGAAATCTCTTATGCAACCAGTATCCAATATTCTGCTAACGGTCCGACCTAGATTTGATTTTGATTTACTAACAGTCAGGTTAGACAGCAAAACTTACTTGGTTACCGTAAAGCAACATCGCGTTGATATCACAATTGAGGATTAAAATTCCTTAACGTGGAGAAAATGTATGAAGTTCAGCAAAAGTTGCAAGTTCTTTGGTGTGGAAGGTAACATCTGCAAAATGTTTGAATTTTTGGTTTTGTGCAAAAGAATGTAGAAAATCACCAAAAGTTAAGGATATTTTATATCGATTTACGTTGCACAGTTCACTTGAAAAGAGTTCTACAGCTGAACTGTAGTGGAACAGTCTTCTGCTGATAAAACCTTATTGTGGATGTTACGTTCAACATCACAGGCGCCACCAAAATCTTCTGACATACCAATTGCCAACATCTTACTTAGCCGACAGTAACGAAATATCAACTTGACATGTACAAACCACCCACTTAACGTACTCAGCCACCACGTCTGGCATCACTATCCGGATGATACTAGAAGTAGCGCACCATATGCAACAACACCTACGCCTTCATATGTACCTTCACCAAATTCCTACTTCCACTCAAGCCAAGAAAGAGCCTAAACGGCTTCGCCCCATTGATAACGACGACGACAGATAAATAGTAAAGATGAATGTAGACGAGGCTGAGCGGAAGAACTTGCTGGTGACTTATAAAAACGATCATGATGGAACAAAAGTGAAATAATACAAAAATATAATTTAGTAAAGAGGGTTTACTAGAGAAAGTTACAGTAAATATAAAAGTAATCTAAAACCTAAGAAGAAATAAATGAGAAAGAGACAACATTGCATCAGAATCGTCCTAACATTGCGTGATCTAAGCAAACAAAAGATATCTAGAGTATCATACTGAAAATTGTTTTGTAAATTCTCCTGTAGTTACGTACAAAAAAAGTTGATTGCCACTATAGGCATATGCCTTTTCAGTCTAGAAGAAATGGAGATATTTGGTTGGTGAACGTTGCTGCACGTGGCCGAGGCTAGGATAAGATGGTTGATTGCAAACTTTTGCGTAAAATATTCCTCGCAACGTGTCCGGCCTAATCGGTCAGGGCAGAAGTGTGGAGGTCCGACGGGACGGCTCCGCCGTCGCTAATGTAATGGTAACCACACCAACCGCCTCTACCACCGTAGACGCTCCGGTCGACTTGGTCTCCGACATGTAGTTGGCCTCCGGAGTCTTCGTGGTACCTAAAACAGAAAACAGAGTTGTGGCGGGAAGGGAGAGGTGTGGAAAATTACAGATGTTTGAAGATTTTGTGGTTGCATGTCTCAAGCATCGGGTGTGGAATTGTTTTACCCGATGGCCAAGAGTGTGCTCTCTAGGATGTCTTGAAGGTCTTCGGGGAGCTCGGGAGCCTGAACGAGGGTGCTTGAGCTTCCTTTTAGATTTCCTGAAAATTTCTCAGCCGCCCCGCAGAAAGTCGAATCTCGCGTCTATTGGAGATATTTCGGCTAGCTTGCAACCTCTCCGTAGGGTGGAAGCGATCCGGTTGAAGCAACCTCTAGCACACTACCCTCACTTTACTATAAAGCGATTCCACGAGTCTGGTCGGGGCAGCCGCGAAACAGATGAAATGATAGTCTAGGACGGAGCGTATGAATGTTTTGTATGTGTGGATGAAAGAACGTTGGTGGTATCCGCAAACGTTTGGTTTTCTCTATTTAAGAAACGATCTTCGAAAACGTGATGCCCAGCCGGAGACGGCTGCCCCACAGTTCGATGTGCAGGTTGTTGTCCTAGAGGCACGGTTTTGTGCACAGAAGTTTTTTTTACGAGGGAAGGAGGAAATCCTCATGGATACCATGACCTCCTCCCTTGCCTAGTATATGATGTGCCCAGGAAGACTCAAGAGTACTGCTTCTGGGCACCATGGCTATGTAGATCTTGGCGAGATTGTCTACTTGCTATTCTTAGTTATTGCACGATCTTTCGCTTGCTTACCTCACTTTTATTATTTTATGGAATAGGACTGTTATATTGTTCCAGTTTTGCTTATTACTAAGCGTAAGGTGGACTACATTGTCAGGGGTTATGTGAGCCCCTAGTTTACATATTATTTTCCACGGACCATTTGCTGCACCCGATAACTGCATGTTCGGTATCGTCCGGTGTATATTGACATAGGTTACTCCTGTCATCTTGGGCCTTATTAATAGCACTCAAATATACGTTAAAACTGCCATGGCCTGTCATAAATTGCATGGTGTAGTGATCTGGATCCCCGTATTTCCTGTTGACCCATTTCGTGATATTTAGTATTAATCTTTTTGTCTATTGTCCTGTTGTTATGTTAGCATCCCACTTTTGCTGGCAGCTTTTCTATTTTTGTTTTGAGCTTCTCTGTACAGTTCTCTTCTTTCTTCCGCCATAATGTCTATGGGGATAAGCCCCGCTAGAACCATAAGTGGACGTTGTCCGATATGCCGCTGTTATTCTCAAGGCTATTCTTTGTTATACGTCCTCCATCCATTTTCTATATTTGGCCACTTTTAGGCCTTCGGACCAAATTGGGCTACTGCCGCCAATACTTTTCTTGCCTTCATTTTTAGGCCCTCTATACTTGGCATTAATTTTAGGACTGCACTTGCTTGGGTGTCTGCTTTTCTAGCAGCCTGTTGGATGTGCTCCCTAAACGACCAATTTTTATCTATGACCACTCCAGATATTTGACTGCTTTGCTGATTCTGATATTGTGGCCGCATATTTGTAGATTTAGGGGGGGCCACTCTTCTGCGCCCACTAAATACAACAGCTTCAGTTTTCTATTTAAGATAGTGTTCAGTATCTGCTGTAATGCTTCTTCTTCTTTAGCGATTGCTATGACGGCTAAGTTGTCAGCGAATCTTACAAGTTCTACTTCTCCTGGGATAGGTATTCTCAGTACTCCACCATACAGGATGTTTCATAGCAGGGATCTTAGCACAGATCCTTGGGGAACACCACTGTTTACCTTCATATCTGCTTGGTGTCCTCTATCTATTATTATAATACGTCGATTATGTACTTTTGGACAACGTTTATCTTTATCTTTACTATTTTAACCCAATTAGTCGAGTTGAAGGCATTTTTTACGTCAGTGTGCTTGGTACCCCTCCTGGCGGTAGTTGCAGACTGCATCGACTGTTGACTTGCCTCTATGGAAGCCGAACTGCCTACTGGACAGGTTGTATTTTGCTTCCAGTTCTTTTTCTAAACGCATCTTTATTACATGTTTATATAGTATAGCGGCCTATACGACTGTTCATTACTGCCGGGCTTCTGAGGTTTTGGCAGCAAGATTAATCGGGCCTGTTTCTATTCTAGTGTGCATAGAAGCTATCGGGGTGAAAGTTACTCTCGAAAGTGAAGACATGGGCGTTACATTAAAGGGGTGGTCTGTTCCACTTTCGCATTAGGCTCAAAAAGTGTAGTTTATCATTTGGTATTAAACGCTAAAAGTTAAATTTCTTGCATCAGAGGTTATCGGGGTGAAACTCACCCCCGAAAGTAAATACGCCTGTGTTATGTCTAAGGAGCGATCTGTTCTACTTTCGCCCCTAAGCTCAAAAAATATTGTGTACCCTTTACTATAAAACCCGAAGTTTGTTTGGTCGTACTTTATTTTCATACTGAACTAGACTCGAAACTTTTTTGCACTTTACTCAGTCGTACTTTATTTTTAAACTAAACCAGATACAGAGCTTTACTGCACTTACTCGGTCGTACTTTATTTCCGTACTTACTCGCTTGTACTTTATTCTCGTACTGATCCGGATTCAAAGCTTCTTTGTACTTACTCGGTTGTACTTTATCTTCGTCCTGAATCAGACCCAAAGCTTTTCAGTTTGATAGTAAAGGATTACATCCACAACTATACCAGGCGGCGACACAACAAATATATGACCAAAGAAAGTAAATCACGAATATACAAAGCGACGATACGATCAGTCCTGGTTTACGTACATGACACAACACCAGAAACAAGAGCAACAAAAATGAAGATTTTGAGGAAGATACAAAGGGTGACACTAAGGAACAGGAGGATAAGTGGAGACATCAGAAAGGAATTCAAAGTGGAAGATGTGATAAAATGAACAACGAGACAATGGAAAGATCTGCAGAGACAATCAATCCAATGCAAAGAGACTTCTCGGAAAACCCCTAAAACGATGGGCTGAGAGCTGACAATCGTCATCCATAGAATAACTAAACGGGCAACAGGAAAAATCCTAAACCATAAATCAAAAGAATAAGAAGACATACAAGACCGGAGAAATGAAGAAATGGAGGTCACATGATTAATGTTATAATTTTCAGAAGAAATCTTGATTCTCCTAGAAGGCTGATGAGGGCGAAGTCTGACTTTGAGTCTGTTGGTGAGCGTAGCCCTACTTGTGTTTGGATTTAACATTATTAAAAAGATTAATGAAGGACAAAATGTGCAGTGGAAGTCGGATATTTAACTCTCTTATAAATTTGATGGAGAGCAAGCAGAGAGGTGGCCGAGCCTCCTGGGGTGGCTTAAGTTTAGACTTTGCTTTTCATTGATCTTAACTTGATATACTTTGGGTTGGTTTTTACCTCTATTAACATTTGGAACTTTCTTAGGCGATTGATCGAGGTCGAAGCACCACCACAGGTGTCCGTTCGTGGAGGCTGCTCTGTTTGTTTGTATTTCGCGTTTCTTAAGAAAGTTAATGGGGGGCCCGTTGGGCCCCCACACGTGTCTGTGTAAAAATCTTATAAGTTAAATAAAGGAAGAAGCCATAGAGGGGTGTTAGTAGGTGTTTGTATTTAGCACTTTTAAGAAGATCAATGCAGTTCACCTGCTATGCCTCAGTTTCGGATTTTGTTTTCTTTGACGCCTTTAACTCTTTTAGAAGGTTGATCAACACTATTCTGGATATCTGAAAATGCTTTCAAAAAGTACGTTACAAATACTCTTGCAAGTAGGCTAGCTGGTTGATGATTCTAGGATCGATAGATGGAAAAACTGTATCTGTACAGTACTTAAGTCAAAAGTTTTTCGAAGCGAGCTGAAGTCAGTGTCTTTCTTTTCCGCGTATTTTTTCTTTACTAAATTAAATTATTGTTGATTTAATTATTAATATTAGTCTTTATAGTTGCATTGTAAAAAA
>VTPC01008764.1:120346-134641 GCA_011009095.1 Ignelater luminosus | reverse complement strand
TTTTTTTTACATCTTCAGGCAAACAACTCGTCTCATGTTGATCACAATGATGCAGTGATCTAGGATCTGCCTGTTATTCTGATATTACCTAGTTCAATACGTATTTGTTTTGGTCTGGAAAGCCAATCAGACTGGGTCCATTAACACCTTTGTTCAGCAACCTTGAATCTGGACAATAGAACACGCGGTACGTGCGCAATCTTAATTTTTATCTACAAATCATTTTACTGCAGATTTTTACATGATCAACCCCACTTACTCTGTTTCATATGACAAAAGGTTTTACAACTCGTTTTCGACGTGATAATTTTGTTGCCAGCAATTTAGAGAAGAAACAGATAAAGAACAACGCAGTAATATCTGGAATCAATATGGAAACAGATAATCAAACGGATCTAAAAATTGGAATAAATAAACGAAGCAACAAAAATAGGTGCTACAGTATGTAAAATAGAGTTGAATAATTCTGCGGAGAAAGAAATAATAATGAAAAACAAGAATAAATTAAAAAGTCTACAAGAGAAAGTTTACATAAACAGCGAACTGGCAAAAGGAGAACAGGAAACTCAGAAGAAAATAAAAAGAAATTGCGGACAACGAGAGGAAGAAGGGGAAACAAGTAAAGGTGGGCTACCATAAAGTAATGAGTGATGAGCGTGAATATAGATAGAGTTATGAGGATGGTAAACTGAAGGAACCTAGAAAGGATGCTACATCTCCCAGTACAAAGGGGGAGAAGAACGAAGAAGACCGAAGCAATGGATAAGGACGTGATGGTAAAATTTTATGTAACGCGAAGAAAAAGAAGAGTAGATAAGAAACTAAAAACGAACAGGATGGAACGTGAGAGGTACTAACGGGAAGAAAGAAGAGCTAGTTCAAGAAATGAAGAGAGTGAATAAATTATACAAATACTGGGAATTTCTGAAACTAAAAAGAAAAACAGTGGAATGATGAAACTAAAGGATGGATGTAAAATGGGGCGGGATGGCATAGACTCGAAGAAGTAGCGGTGATAATAAGCAAAGAGAGAAAAAATGACATAATCGACATAGAGTATATAAATGAAAGAATATTAACCTTGGAAATAATGATTGAATTGAAAAAATTATACTTTGCGGTGGTGTATGCCCCAAAATTACAACAGAAGAAAAGTTTAAATTTTATAAAGTCTTACAAAAAGAGATAGACAGAACAGAAAATAACAACGTAATGATAATGGGGGACCTAAATGAAAGAGTGGGAAGGGGAAATGAGAGATTGCAGAGATGGCTGGAAGGGAAAGGTGAAGAAACTAGGAAAGACAGCGAAACTAGAATTATTGATTACTGCAGAGAGAATGACCACATAATTGCAAACATCAAATTCGAACATAAGGAGGTACATAAGATAATAAGAGAAAAACCCAGCAAGAAAGAAAGATCGATAATAAAGCATTTTATAGTAAATGCTACAATATGGGAGAGAATAAAGAATATAAGAGTGAAGAGAGGAGTGGAAATAGGCAGTGACCACTATTTGGTCCAAATGGAACTTACAACCTACGAAAGCAAAAAGATCCAAGCAAGAGGGGAATAGTGAAGAAACAAATAGCAAGACTTACAAGCTAAAGGACGTGATAGTAAGAGAAAGCTGCCATAAGGAACTTAATAGGGTTGAATGGAGTAAAAGAGATATAGATATAGAAGGAAGAACCTCAAAGAGAAGCAGCAGAAAGAACATGTGGTACGACTAAGATC
This sequence comes from Ignelater luminosus, assembly GCA_011009095.1. Taxonomy (NCBI): domain Eukaryota; kingdom Metazoa; phylum Arthropoda; class Insecta; order Coleoptera; family Elateridae; genus Ignelater; species Ignelater luminosus. Next base: position 132,902 of record VTPC01008764.1, on the reverse strand, counting down.
AGGAGAATGAAACGGAATGGTGGAATGAAAAAATTTAGACAAAAGTTAAGAAGAAGAAACAAGAATGGAATAAGTATGAAGTTGAAAATTATGAAAAGTATAAGAATCAAAGGAAGATAGTTTAAGATCAGGTAAAGAGAGGCAAACTAAGGGCATGGCAGGAATTTGGACAAAAAATGGCGATTGCACACGCGGAAAATCAGAAGTTGTTTTATGAAATGCTAAAACAAATGAGAAACAAAAAATACAACAAGAAGAAATAATAAATAGATGAAAGGATTATTTTGAGGAATTATTGGAAGATGAAGAGCAATTAAATATGCAAGCCCATAACACAATATTACAACAAAATAATGAGGAACTCCTTCTCAGAAGATAAACTAGAAAAAGCGATACAGAAAATAAAACTAGGAAAGGCGCCAGGACACGACGAGATAACAGGAAAAATGATTAAATTCATAACAAGAGAATTTAAACAGAAATGAATCAAGTTAGAAGAGAAAATAAAACACCCGAGGGTTGGAGAACGAAAATCATCACACCGATATACTATAAGAAGGGTGACAGTAAGCAGTGTGGCAGCCACAGAGGCATCACCCTAACAAGCACAGTGGGGAAGTACATGCAATAATTTTGGAAGCAAAATTGAGGAAAGTAGTGGAGAAACAACTAAGGGATTCAGAAATAAAAGATCTTTATATTAAGGCAACTAGGCGAGAAGGCAATCCGAACAAACAAACAAGTACACGTATGCTTTGTCGATATGGAGGAAGCTTTCGACAGGATAAGGACGGAAAAGGTGTGGGAGATATTAGGAAAAAGAGTAGCAGGTCGTGAAAGAAGAGCAAAACATACAAAGTCTATACGAAGAAACTAGCAGCTATGTGCGAGTAAGAGCAGAAAGCTCGGAGAGATTGAAACAGGGATTGAGCCCTCTACTCTTTAACGTGGTCCTGGATGAAGTATTGAAAGGATGTAGAAATCAACTAAAAAATTACAAGGTTGAGAACATAAACATAACAGAATTGTGTTACGCCGACGATATGGTAATTGTGGGAAAAAATGAAGCAGATCTACAACATAACATAAGTATTTTAAATGAAGAGCTACAAAAAGAGTAATATGAAAGGAAACATATCGAAGACTAAAACGATGCTAATATGAGCATCTAAGGAGCAACACTAAATCAGAATTGGGGGAAAGAAGAAGGCGCAAGAAATGTAATGAAGCCAACCCTTACATTTACCTGCGAAAGCTGGACAACAACGACAACAACAAAGTAAACTCACAGCTACAAAGATAAAATTTCTGAGGAGGATACAGGGAGAGACAAGAAGAGATGAAATAAGGAATGTGGAGTGCAGAGAACAATTAAACATAGCACCAGTAGAAGAGATGATACAACAGGGGAAGCTAAAATGGATGAGGCATGTGCAGAGAATGGAAGAAGACAGACTAGTGAAGAGAGTGTACGAGGCGAGAGAAAGTGGGAAGAAGAAAGAGGAAGACCTCGACGAACATGGAAAGAGGAAGTGAGAAAGTCAGCTGAGCAGAGGGGAGTAAGATGGGAAGATATATCGAAACTATTGCAGAATCAAAGGATTAAGTAAGTAAGTAAGAAATTTACCGGCTCTGCGTAGCTGCAAGTCTGCTTAGCCTTATTAAACATTTTTTTTTCTTTAACAAAATACAAACTCAATTTATCTAGAGTAAACAAAAGTGGAAGAAATCTTTGAAAAATCTTCTACTTAATGCCTAGCAAATCTGCTTTTAAAAGCATAACAGTAAGCTGTTGCAGTTTTCAAGTTTTTCATAGTCACACTGAAAGAAAATTAGAGATTTCCCGCATGTCCCTATTCTAGTGCAACTTGATATTCGGCTAGATCAGAATGCTGAACTCTAAAATCGTCCCGCGTCTATCACAATAGTGCAGAGAAATCTGAACCTACCTGTCATCACTCTGGTATTATCTTGACGTTTACCTGTAACATATATTGTAAACCCTACTCAAAAACAGCATTGAATATCTAACGCATTCATTAATTAAACAACAATTTAAAATAGCAATAGAGATCTTTGCTGTGGAACTATTTGTTTTAAGTCAAATTTCTCCTTATAATCCTTTCAGGTTTTGTTGGTGTAATTACTATATGAATTACTTAGTAGATTAGATTGCGATCCTTATTAGTATCAAATATTTCCAAAAACCATCTATTTTTTTTAATTACTACTAATTGGAGTGCTTTGATTTCTTAAATTCCCAATTTCTTTTGCTGAGATTTTTTTTTCAAGTGGCAATTTCTATAGGAAAAAAGCTAGAAAATAAACACGCAAGAATTCCATTAGATATTTCTGAAACTTCCAATTTTGGTTCTTTAGAAACTATTTTTGTACAAAAGTAAGTTTTCTTCTTACAAACTTGTTTCTCTTTTAAGCGTGGGTATAGTATCACTAGGGTGAACTTGAAAGTTTCTGCTGTCAAAACCAGCAACTAACTAACTAAGTTGCGGGTTATCCTTGACGAAAAAGGGCACTTCCTGCATGATAACCTTCTCACCTTTAATGGTGCGTAACTTTATTGGCTAGTAAGTATTATATTATGTAAAATAGGTCATAATTTTTCTCTATTTATCTTTGCTTTCATAACTTTGCAGCTAACAATAGCTACAAAGGGGTGTTCTATTTTATTACCCTTTATCTCGATTTTCTCTGTTGACTTGCTAAAGACGAGTTGAAAACATCATGAAACCAAAGAGATTTGTCCTGTCCTTTCAGTTTTAAAGCACGTCATAAGGTGGATAAAGGGTAAGGTCAACCGAAAGGAATTCCAAAAGGTTAACAAAGCTCGAAATTTTATATACTAAAAAAACATCATAAAAATTCAGCTTATGTTATTTCTTATTATTACATTCTCCTTTTTTTTCCTCAAAGAAAGTAACAATAAATTTTTATTATTATTATTACTATTATTATTTCATACAAAATCGTTTTTGCTGTAAAAGGTATATAAATTGCTATATTACTCTGGAAAACTTAACTTACTCTACCTACATAAGGTAACATCACTTTGATGTTATATAATAACGGCCTGATGTTACACAGAAAAGGCGTGGAAAATTCATATGATATAGAACGTATTTCGAAGTAATGAGTGCTTAGGGGTGCGTTTTGAGAACATCATTTAATAAACTCTAATATTATAATAGTGAGAAGCTACAACCTTAGTATTTCAATTAATAATACACGCTGAGTAAGAAGCATGCTTCTCTTCTTATCTTCTAATTTATTACCTAGGAATTTACTCGTCTTTTATTTTCAGTACCGTCTAAACTACTTATTTATAATTATTGCAGTATTAACTTAAGAAATGATGTGTAGAAAGTAAAACTCTCTGAGATGTCTTTCATATCATCATTTTGAGCGGATTGCAATTGTTAGTGTAAATATTAGTTTAAAAGGCTTTTCACCAATGTAACGCTTTTATTCCTGTTTGAACTTTCCTTGTTTTCTTTTCAATTTTTCTTTTGTTAGCTAAAGGGACTTAACTTTATCAAAACGTGTATATATGACAATCATACCAGCCTGAATGTCAGCTAGTAATTGAACAGTTGACAAGACACGAGAGATACTAACATCACTAAACTGAAGCTTTGAAGGTTATTTTACCATCTAGTTACTTCAAGCTTATTAACCTTATTTATATCGATAGAATTTAAGTGGTCGTTTTCCTCCAAAACAAGAGCATTTTGTGTGTTCAATAGCGGCGAAGGTATTAAAATAATCTTCCCTATTTCAAAGTATTTGATGGCGTATTAATGCCTGAATAATTTTAATATTAAACCATAACTTGTTTAGATCCACTTTAATACTTCTACTTCGGTCCGTTGTTATTTAATCCTTTATTAAATTTTAATTCACTGCAGATGTTTCGAGAGTAGTTGAGTAACATTTAAAGTATTCAGGGTTCTAGACGTTGTTTTGTGAAAATTAAATTAGAGGTTAGTAAATGTTAATCTTTTTTTCTTTTGTGTATAAAAAGTAGTTAATTATAAGTTTGTAAGTAATTCTAAAGCATTTTGTAACAAAACACATTAAAGATTATTTAATTTAACCAGAGAAGTGTATAAAATACAATAATTCAAGTTTCTAAAAGTAAATCTCATGTTGAAAATCGAGTCGCTTCTTACAAATTAAGTTATATGTCTCCTACTTTCTAAAATATTCCGTCTTTCTTTAATAGGATTTGTGATCTTGGTTTTATCAAATGTAACTTTCATGTCGTCAATAAATTTTTCTTTTATTTTTGAAACAATGGAAGTTATCAAAGCGCCAGCTTGCATTCTACTCTGAAGAGAACGTAAATCCAAAGTTAATAGACTCACTAAAACCAAAATTAGACCAACAATAATGAAAATGAAACTGAAAATCAGAGCTACAGGCACTCGATTAGTCATCTTCTTTATCAATGTCTGCATTTTCACATCCTCTAAGCTCCTCATCACAATGGTCCTTAGTGATGGAGTCCTGCAATCATCACCATCAACCATTTCTAGCACTGCCTAAACCTGTACAATACCTTATAAGTATCACAGTAATGACACACCTTTGATATCTTCATCTACGAGTGCCGCCGCTACCATCCGCTTCTATTGCTAGCTATGTATCAACTTCCACCACCTCAATCAACAAACATTTCAGTCGGCTACTACAACCACCACACCACGGCCGAAAGTAGAGGCACCTACCTTAGCTGACTTTCTTTTCGTCACCAATCATTGGAACTAACACTTTTCACTTGTTTAAAAAACAGACGGTAGTTTCTCAATTTGTCGCTACTATCTAGTGGTTTGGACAGTTCAAAAAATCTTTTAAGCCAGTAGAGTCGTTACTTCTAGCATCTACGGAACGCCCCACATTTTCCTTTTGTCACAAATATCTATGGACAACGAAAGTCTGCAGAAGACCTAAAATGAATCAAAATTAGTCAGATTTTCTAAAATATTCCAACGAGAAGATAATGCAAGATCGTTTTAATCCGGCCCTTATGTTGAGACATTACATACCGTTTCAATCGGGGGGCCTCTCCCTAAATGCCGGTGTAGAAAAGGAGAAAAGTCCATTTAAAATCTAATTAAATCACAACAGGACGAGACAATTTCATCTGGTCTTGCACTATCTCTCAGTTCCTTGGCCTCCGAGTCAAAGCCTTCGTTTTTGAAAACTATCTCTTGATGGCCAAAACGTGCGCCTCGAAACTGATAATTCGTTAATTGAGAACTTGGTCTTCATTGAATGATGGTCCAAAATCCACCTTAAGAAGTCTGCCTGGGTTTTGGAATTCTCGTAAAGACAGCCTTGACGGCCAAACCAGAATGACACTCGCCGTCTACCACAGTCTTTTCCTCAGTTCTCACATCTACACGCTTGTGCCGCCATCATCCACCTACCGAAGCAACCCTTCTTACACATTCGGCCCTAAGACCCACTTCCAATCTATCTTTCCGAGTTCGTAACCTCGCTCCGAAGGCCTGTGATGATGCGCAATGCTCGGAACACGGCTTTGAGAACAAGATGTCGAACTCAAAAGATCAGCAATTAGCAATCTGCCTGCTCAGGCTCTTGATTTTTCAGATTTCCAACGGAAACCACACATTTATCAATGATGCAGGCAACTCCTTTATAGACTACATTATTGTCACTGACGCTTTAACCTTGCTCAAGTTCGAACTTGCCACACCATGAGTTACTGGAACAACGCTCGTTAAGACGAGTTCCAAGCGCGCATGGACAGCAATCTTCCACAACTTCATCTCTAGGCAGAGTAAAAGACCTCAAATATACAGTCCGTCCACCACCATCCAGACTTCCGCTCCTGAGAGATCCGTCGATCCTACATAGAGAGTCGATTCAACGCCATCTTCCGCCGGCATACCACTCGAAACGGGAAGACGCGTTGGTGAGCCGCTTGTTCGAACTTAGATCGTCGACAAAGCGCCGGGGCAAAAAGCTTCCAGAGAATCTCAACTCACCCTAGACGACCAACTAATCACAGTGCTCTAGGACTAAGTAAACGCATTCGCCGAGATATTTGAAGAAGTTCATCAACTGCCCGACAATTCTTTATTTAATGCTCCTTGTAGTGTCAACTACGACTTTTGCCAAGACCCCAACATTGCCCCACTCTCTTCTTTATGTTCCTTCCCGTTGGTTTGCCGAACTCTTCCTGGACATCATCAGTTCCATCAATCGAGAGCTTTAGTTTCCGGCAAGAACTCTGGCCCGGAAACGACTCCCTTATCAGAAGAGCCTTCTGTCACCTGCCAGTTGCAGTCATCACTTTCCTCGCCCCTATATTCAATATTCTAAGAAGCAATAGTTGTTGTAAACCACAAAATAAGCAAATCATTCAGATCTACAAGTGCCGTCACTATTATCTGCTTCTATTGCTAGCTATGTATCAACTTCCGCTACCTCAGCACTTCATAGATCGCCAAACTATCAATACAAGCGTACTTCTACTTCACGTCGACGTTGTCGCTTCATACCATCTGACCCGAATAAACACACTTGCTACTGCAACCATTACACTACGGCCAAAAGTGGAGGCGCTTGCTTCGACGTCATCAACTGTCAACGTACTATATATAATCTCAAAAGCAGGGTGGATTTAAAAACTTCCATTTCCACTGTGAAAACTGGCCAAGAACACTGACAGTCGAGTAGAGTCGAGAATGGGTTAATTGACTTATTTATCTTAACCTAACTTAATCTAGTTTAAGTGTGCTGACTAGATTCCTTCTGTGGGACTTATTTTACACTACACTTTTCAGTTTGATGAGTCCCCCTCTGTCTTTTGACTTCTACACCGCATCACCTCTTTCAGTTTTGATTTTTTTCTGCTGCACTCCTTTGGTTGGGATCTGTGTTCGTTGTGGTATTGGCTCGGCTGTAAAAAACCTTGCGTGTTGTGGTATCTAAAGATCCTAAGGCATCTGCTACGACTAACTGATTTACTGTCAGAGCCCCAAGTTTGACTGAGTTCAATGAACCAGTCAGGAACTTGCTTTTGTAGCTTCTAGCCGTGTACATCATAGATTTCACAGTCATATATTCAACATAGACATGCTAATTGAAATTCCCATGGCCAATAATCATGCTGTGTTCATCTTTGGGGTCTCCATGTTGGTGATCACGCTGTTTTGTTGCTGATGCCTCACTCTTTCAGTAATCGTCTTGCTCTGATTTGCTTTAGATGTGCGTCTTTGTCAACCAACTGTTCTTAGTAGTCGGTTAAGCTTTGTTTCTTGATTTTCTGATTACATGCTGATACCGACTATAACTGGACGGCTTATAAGAAGCGTCGAAAGCTTGCATAACTGCTCTGTGGAGACTGAGCAGGGTTCTTAGGTGAATCAAGATAATGAAATAGCGTAAAAGATTGTAGGAACCTTAAAAATTGATAATTAGAAAATAATTCCTTGTCTTGTCCTGGGTGACACTGAAGGAGGCTTAGCTATGCCAAACCAGTGGTTTGTCAATTTGAGTAGTATAGCTACATACACTGAATGATGAGAATTGGAGGCCACATTTAGTGCGTTCGAATTTTTTCCTTCTGCCCAAAGAATGGGGGCCGAATTCGCTCGTGTAAGGAGAGAACACGATCTCATAATCTTACAGCTCGGGCCAAAAATAATATTTTGATTAAAAATCAGTTTGAAAATTAGTTTTTGCTGATAAAGTCAAGCTGACAATCTCTGACTTAGTCTTTTTTTCCTATTTTGTAAAACGCTTTTTGACGAGTTATTTCCAAAACAATCTTTCGGCTCATCTTTAGATTACTCTTCCCAAAGCTTTGTAAAACGTATGCTTCTGCTCTACGGTTATTTTTAAGAGGTTGAAGGAGGCCGCAGTCTGACTACTGGTCATAGAAGATGAACGGGGCCCGAACTGTTTTTCTTTATAGTTGTCTTAAGGAGTCTAATGGAGAGCTGAATCTGACCACAAGCTGCCACAGATGACTTATTGGAAGGTGAAGCCTGAGCTGTTTTTATTTACGGTTTTAGGAAGGTTCGGTTTGTTTTTATCTGTAGAAGCTTTAAGAAGACTAAAGCTAGAGAAGGTTAAGAGAAACGAAACTCAGATTTTGTAAATTCCCTCAGAGGAATCTGAGAAGGCCCTACTTTCCAATTCAGATTTACTGTTCCAAATACATCTAGTTCAATTTTAGTCGATTTGTTTGGCTTTATTGTTAAAAATTAATATTTAGCACAAGAAACCTTGAAACTGGTAAAAGTATGTACGGGTAATCTCGCAATTTAAAATCATTTAATGGAATCGTACGGAGAACTTCTAAAACAACCCCCGTACTATGTAATATAATGAAAGAATAATCACTTAGCGTTTCCATCAATTTTCGTATTTTATTTTTACAAATTAGGTAAATATTTTCACTGACGTAAATACACAAGAAACTATCGGTAACGTGCGTGTTTTCATTTGTTTTTCTAATAATAAAAGATAAATACACTTCGTTTCGTTCCCTGATGTTTTCCGATTAAAATCATTACTTATTTACTTTCCGTGTAGTGTTTGCTCGTGAGTTAATAAACCATTACATACCTTTTTTTTAATTTTCGTTTCAAAGCTTTTCAGTGTTCTATATTTAAAATGTCTTTCAACATTATTTACTAGAAAAGACGGAAAAACTTATTGTTGACATGTTATGCTAACTAGGCGATAGAAACATCTCATTTATTCTAGCTTGTCTTATTTTATGTTGAAAACAGATTTGATTTTCTCCTTTCATTTCTATTTAATGGATCCCGACTCTTTCTTTTCCTTCCTGAATAATTGATCTCGGCGATATTCCCGCTGAAAACTGAATCATAACTTGTTCAGCTCTATCTAGTTTACTTCATTTTTAAACGGCAAAAAGAACGTTAAAAGGGTTAATGTAAAGTTCCGCATTATCCTAGTTTTATAAGACGGTTTCAATAGTCTATCCTTCTTGTTGATTTTGCTACAGTGGAGGTCGATAAGCGTCAAGGGGGCGTTTCTGGCGCGAGATCAACATCGTACTATATTGCGTTGACCCGACATCAATCATAGACTATTCACACGAACTGTCAGCGGAAGCAGGGCCTGTGTTTGCACAGGAATGAGGACGAAAGTGTTGACTATTCCATCAAACCTCAATTGATCCGGATTTTTAATATCCATTTTAGGTGCTGCCTACTAGATGATGGTGGACCTTCAGAAAGCTTTTGAACAGAACCTTTTGAACTGAATTTATCCTGACCCTTTTGACAGCGTAACGAGGTTAAAACCACCAGTTTTGCACACCCTTGCGTTTTATTTTTTGAAAACAAAGGACGTCGTGTCGTCTAGGTTTTTGTTCACTAGCTCATCCAACTTTAGTTTTCTAGAGCGGCGTTTATCCTGTTTCCCTTGAAAGGATAACATGGTTTAAATTGCTTACTTTAGACTTAGGGGTTTTGTTTTTTCAAAACAACCGTTTAACTTCAATTCTTCCTAAACTCAAATCGATTGTTTTTTATTATTAGTACAACACTAATTTTATTTCAATCGGCGCACTCTTGAAGATTCTAAAACTAATTTTAACTTTTTTCTGTTTTGTTTCAGGTGAGCGAATGAATAGTCACGATTCGATTTTAAGGAATTTTGTAATGGTAAGAGCTTTTTGTATTTATTCGGTATTATCGATAAAACAATACGGTTCCTTTCTAAGTAAGAGCAAATTTAAAAGAGTGGTTAATCGATTTCCATTTTGTATATCAACACGCTATTTAGTTTTTACGACGTATTGATAAACTTTTAAGTAGCACTTAAACCAGAAACGTTCCGTAATTTTCAAACATCCCGGTGTGTGTCGTTTACGAACCGTTATATTGTTAGCACCGTATTGGTTTTCAGGAATTTTAATGGCTTTAAAGAGAGAGAGAGTTGTTACCGAAATTGTTATAAAGATACGATCGGGGAATTTTTTTGGTTATCTCAACGCGTAGCCTAGAAAAAAGGGGTTGATAGGCGGATTCTTTCTGCTCTCCTTTTCCCTTTCAGTGAAAATTTTAAAATGAGATCGTCTAAATTTTCGTTTTCTTTAACTGAAAAGCAAAAGAGGCAAAGATATATAGCTCTTGCTTATAAGAACGTAATGCTGATAAATCGGGTAATGGAATTCGATGTAAGATGAGTATTGGGGTCGTTCATAAATTACAACTTGTGTCAAAGGTTTGGCTTCATCCGCCAACAGAAAAATTACTCTCCATAAATTCATAACTGTAAGATAAGTTTTATTTTGAACTAATATATTGTTGCTCACTTTTTATAAAAGTGAGTATATTTATAGAGAGAGAAAAAAATGTTTGCAACAGAAGTTATAGCAGGAAGTTGATGAAGTATCGACAATAATCACCATCAGTCAGTTGGTAAATGTTGATTTATATTCAGTCGAAAGGTTTACGTCTTGAAAGATTGCTGAAAGAAGTGCCTCTTTAAAAATATAAGTTTTAAGCAGATGGTATACGCACGTGATTTCAAAACGATCGTGTAATATGCATGAACTAATTATGTACAGCTGTTTGTAATACATTAAGCGACTCAATTGTAATTAGAAAGGTTTTTAGTAAACTTTTTTTCCTATTTCAAATAGTGAAATAATAAAAAAATATTAAATGAGTTTGTCAGGATAAACGTAAAGCTGAAAAGTAAAAAGGCTTGTTAAAGCTAACAAGATAAAACAGAAAATACTTAATTCGATGTTAAAAGTAAAAGTCAAATGTTATATTTGTTTTTGTAAAAGTGGAGAATTTTCTCTTTACTAAAGAAAACGCATTAGCAAATTTATGAAAGCCAAAAGTAAATTTTACTTTTTATTTGAATTTCCACTTTAGACTTGATATAAAATATGAAACCATGAAGATACAAAATTTACTCAAGCGTTCGCAGCATGTACTACTTTAGTGTAGTTATTACGATTTCTTGGGGTATTCTTCAATCGATTTTTATTTTAAGCCAGGCGCAAGGGGTGCATCGCACCTGGGAACCAACCTTTAGGGGACATTTGAAGCCTGAAAAATTCGCTTCTTGTTTGTTGATCTTTTGATGCATGTTACAAGCTTCTCTTACGAATTGCTAAAGCCGGTTTAACTTCAGATTTGGCAACACTCTTGTTTTCTATGAAACCTTAAACTTACTTATCTAGTTTATTCTTTAAGGTTTTCAACTATGGATCTTAGGATTGCATTAACTTCTGTTTAAAAGACTGTGGCATATTAAGAAGAATTAAAATTTCACTTTTGGTTTTAGGCCATAGTTGGTTCAATGTTGCTCAAATTTTTTTTACCTGAAAGTTTTGATGCCTTTAATTCTCTTGTAAACCAGACCAATTCCTCAAAAAATAAAATAGATTCAATAATCTTACCTGAAGGTTCTCTGTTTGTAAATCAAAAGCCCCTCAAATTAGCTCAGTTTTATTCAAAATTGTCTTCTTACCTTTACGTTTCCGTGCCTCCCAAGATCTTCGATTTGCCTGTAAACCAGAGTAGTTTTTCAATGAGCAAACTTGGTTCAATGCCGCTCAAACTTCTTCATTGACTAAAAGTTTTCTGCTTGTAAATCAAATGAATCTCCCCAAAAGTAAAATTGGTTTAGTATTGTTCAAATTCTGTCCTTACCTAAAAGTTTTGGTACCTTCCACGCCCTTCCATTAGCTCGTAAGATAGTTCAGTTCCCAAGACGACAAAATAGAAAAATTAAAGGTCTAGACGTCATCCAACTTCTTTGGTGCATTTGTAAATCAGATGGCAAAATTGATTAATTGTTGTCCAAAATCGCTCATTCAATAGTTACCTGTTTTTTTATTCATTTATAAGACAAGCGAGTCTCTTGGTTTAGTTTTTTTTTTAGATTTCTTCTTCAATAGTTACTGGAACGCCTCGATGCCTCTCAAGCGCTTTGATTTGCACGTAAACCATTTCAGTTTTTTAGATGGCAAAATTGGTTCTGGTTTGTTTAGAATCCTTCTATACTAGTTCCCTGCAAGTCTTAGCTGCTTCCAAGCTCTTTGATTCGCCTGCAAGCCAGATCAGTTCCTCAGATGGCAAAATTCTATCTTGGAGTTTACTCAAGGATTTTCTTGTTTTGCACGATATTGAGGTAACGAGCCTTTCAAAACATGCAAGCTATTACTTTAAAGATTGAGAAGTTGCCTGAATTCATCATTTTTATGTTACTGGTGTCTTGGGATTTATTCAAGCAGCTTCTTGTTTTCTCTTCCAGAATGTTAATACTTCTCCATCACTTCTTCCAATTGAGTCACTTGTTATTTTAAAGATTGGGAAGTGACCTGAATCTACCTATATTATCTCCATACTACTTCTATCTTAAAGTTTAATCAGAAATCTTCTTGTTTTCATGTCCATGAGAAGATCCTGTAGAAAAAGATCAGACTGTTGATACTTCACCATGTAGAGTTAAAAAACCCACTCGCTTTAATTTCTTTTTGTTAATAAAAGGTACTATGCGGTTTACTTGT